>BMAW01091350.1:0-23932 GCA_019974015.1 Nephila pilipes
TTATCAATAATTAAATTATAATACTTGAACATAATTGAATAAATATAAGAGGCATTGTTAACATAACAAATTGTGAAATTTCTTTATTTAAAATTTAATATTTAGTATTTTAATCCAAATTTAGTTTAGAAATTTACATAATTGAAATCTTTAAAATCTTTGCATTTATTCTCATTAAAGTCTTAAACTTGGAAACTACATTTAATATTAATATATATTCGTAAAAATATATAAATATTAAGAAATCATTTTTAATGAATATTATTATTTCTAATATTTCATTTTAGGTCATAATCCGCAACACTGCTTCCATATTCTTATTAACTCTCCAAACTTGATGCTCTCCTTTCCGCAAATCAAGCAATTATGACATATGTATGTTTATGTATGTATCAATAAACTCTTTATATTCTGTGTACCGTTACATTTTATTTCATTCTTCATATTATTGTTCTTATTAGTATCTTATAAGCATATCTACCTAATTTTTCGTTATATTTTAGAGTGCTTTTAATTGTTTTATTTTGATTGGAAGTAATTTCTCCCGTTTATCAATAGTATCATTAAAATGAATCTCATTCAAAGAATCATTCATATATAAAACTTGAAGTACAATATTCCATATAATTATTTTTTTAATCTTTGAATTTATACATAAATATGGTATAATTATTAATACTTTTTATCAAATGTAAACCATGGTGGACCACTTTCTTACTTTCTAGGAATTTTTCAAGAATACTAATTTCTTTTTTCTCTAAATTAAAAAGAAGTATTTTATATAATTATTTTCAAAGTTATATTGTTTAAATCACATTTTTTTTTTTTGCAATTTAAATTTTATTTACGTATTTTCTATTAAAGTATTATTATTGTTCTTTATTTTAGCATCATTAATTTTACAATTTTTAAAAATATTTCAGGAAAATAAAACACTTTGTCTAATATTTCTGTTTTATAAGCTCTTATAAAAGAATTTCAAAAGTTACTGTAGAGAAACATTTCTTTTCATATATATTTTACATGAAAAATATAAATCAATATTTGATTTAGTTTCCAATATATCTAAGTAAAGCAGCACTGAACTTCTGATTATATTCTACTGTACTTTAATCAATAACGTAACTGCTTTGATATCTGAATTCTTGATTACTGCAAAAAATTAATTAAAATCTTCAATTTAAAATGAGGATATTCTTAGAAAATTTGTTTAATATAGGTTTTTAATTAAGTAATATTATTCGGTGGCAATCAAAATTAAAGAATCTTTTAAAATAGTCATTTCTTGACTTACTCTTCGATTGTGATCTACAGATCCAAATCGCACATGCATTCGAGTTAAAGGACGTATTCCTATTAACATTAAAGCTGAGGAATGATAAAGCAAATGATCCGATCAAGAAGGTATATCTGAACAGAAAAATAAAATAAATATTCCAATTCTTAAAAAATATTTTTATACCACAAGAATATTGTATAAGTAGTTTTTTTTCCTTTCTCGCATTTAGTGAGTTCCCACATGTTTGATAATCGACGAAACTCAGTATTCAAGAAAAATCATTAATATTCATGAAACCTGAACCTCACACGCATAGTTTAGTTTAAAAGCGGAACATTATTTTGTATTAGAGCTTAGACATTGCATAATAACACATGTTTTTTTTTTTTATCTTTACTGCTTATTTTAAATATAAAATGAAATTCCTTTAAACCTGTATCATACGTTTCAAACAAATAAATATGCAAAATTCTAAAAGACAATTTCAGCAACGAATACCAAACGAGAAAGAATTCAAAAATAAGGCAGATTAATTCGTAGCAATAATACCATATGTTTCCTTCACAGAAACACAGAAGAGAATTCCACACCGAATATAATATATGACAAAAAAGTCACGAGATCAAAATTAAATATAAAATGCAATTTGATTATGAATAAAAGTATATAAAGAAATGTAATTTGCTACATTCGTGCCAAAAGGGTACACAATGTATAGACTGTGATGTAAATGGGCGCGGCAATATTTATATAACATATATAAATGACTGTAATCATTCTTCTTATTCATTTTTTGAGTTTTTGAATTATTCAATAAGTTGTTGATGAAAGGCAGCTTTTCATCGACATTTGTGATATAAGAATTCAATATTATTACAATAATCAAATTGTTTGAAAAAGTTTAAATTATGTATAGGGAGTGTATATTGGTGTAAAGTTAGAATTGTCATACATATTATATAAATTCCAAGTGGTATTTTGAATGAAATGACTTGTTATAAGAACTTTTTATAACTTGAAATTTTAAATTTACTATGCAGCTGTACGGTACAAGACTTTATATTTATTAATTGTTTATTATTGTCAAACTTAGAAGCATTACGAAGGCTTTTGGTGACGAACCTCGTAATTTTGAGACTCAGTTAAGAGACAAGCAGACACTTGAGCTGCCAACTACCTCTCCTAACTTCCACACTATGTCAAAGGTGAGAGATGGAAAGTCGATAGATTTGGTGTATGATTTATTTAAAATAGTATTATTCAGCTTAGCGGTGAAGTATGTAAACTGGTTAAAATTTTGGTTTTAATTCTACACTATCTACAAAGCATTTAGAAAAAATAAATGACTTATTCTGACTCATTATAACTGAAACATTCAATAATTTTAATGACAACGATACAATTAGGATGGATTTGAGGCAAAACGCGTATTTAAATTAAAGGAAGCGATGCAAATTAGGAAAGATAGAGATTTTAATTTCATAGTTAAATGAAATTATTTACATAAAATGATATTAATTTCTTTGAAACTGAGCGAGTAATTTCCGGTCCAATGAAATTCCGAAGGTTTTCAATAATTTCGATTTCCAAAGAGAACTGAATTAATGAGTAAGATCCAGTCAGAATTTGGATCATGTTCTTTTCACTGCATGCGTGTAATATTGAAATCATGAAATTTAGAAATAAAAGTATGAGTTTCTAATATTAAAAACACGCTTTTATTACTAAAACGTTTTGCTTTAAAATTCTATTCATTTTTTACCTTGAGTAATTGAGTGTTACATTTAAAACATTTTCATATCTGAAACGCCAACACTTTATAATCCGGATTTAATTATCTTCTCAGCAAGTTACTAAATGACCACCATTTGCATTTTGAATAAATTCATGAATAATCTAATATTTAATTTTCTTCCACATCGTAGTTTGATATCTCTATAACATTATGAATAAAAGCGTCTACGCGTTGTAAATACATGTACCAAGCTAAGTAATATCTTTTGAAGATCAAAGTAGACACTGAAAAACTTGTTTGAGCATAAATCTTAGCATGTCATTTCTGTGCTGTGCTGATACATTTGGACACAGCCACTGCTAAAAAAGAGACAAAATTAAAATTATGAGCCATCGGATAAAGACAAGTTATGGACCAGTGCCACGGAAAATAGTTTCAAAGAAGGAGTCGGTGCTTGGCTTTAAAAGTAATCAATATGTCGTAGATTCAGCTCAAAGGTGCAGCGTTATTAGTATGTCCCGCATTAAGAATTTGAATGATGTTTGCCGACATCTGAGCTAAACATCGACTACAAAGGTCCTTACTTTGAATGCATGGAGATGTAATACCTTTTGAAAACAACATTGTCTGGTTGTGTAATGTATATATATATATAAGTCGATAAACATCAAAACATTAACATTTAAATAAAAAATAGACTCAACACTTATTTGAATAATTGAATATTGGAATATTACGTAAAAAGTCAACACTGAGCCAATGAGAAAGAAGGTATCCTCGAGTACCAAACCATAAAGTTAAGTGAATAAAACAAGTATGCATAAATATAAAAAAAAAAATTCCATATAAAGATATGGTAAAATATTAATTTATGTTACATCTAATTTGGATATTACTTTTATTACTTTTTCTTGTTGATTGTTTTGAGGATTAATTTTGGAGGTTATTAAAATGGTTGCAATTTTTAAGTAATGGATCGATAACGCAATGATTTAATATTATTATGTATTGTAAAATTTATGTCATTTTTAACTTAGTGGAAGTTTTTATTCGAATGCTACTTTCTCTTCGTAACAAAACTCCGCGGGCTCTACACTCCAAACTAAATTAGATTCAGTAGTAAATAGAATTTTATTCCAATCATGTTTCACCCATTATGGTTATTAAAAAACCCATCTTCTTCGGACTGCATGTCTTGAAGTCAGCGATACGCATACCTGTTGAGAATCCATGGTCTACGTGGGTGGTAATCACGTGGGTTTCGTGGGTGGATCTAGCAGCCACTCGTATGTCAAACCCACGTGATATACCGATATATAAAGAAGTTAAATTTATTTTTGTTTTTCAGACAGACCAGAAGGGCTAGATAGACGCTAGCTTTTTAGGAGTCCTTTTTTGGTGTTTTTTAAGAAATCGGCTGCTCTAGGTCTGCAGCAGATATATGTTTCCCGGAATTTGTCTTGTATAATTCAAATTTATTTTAATGATAATAAGCTGCAGAATTGTAATTGTTTGTTAAGTTTATCGTTGAAAATAAACAATGAAAAGACCATCGAGTGGTTTTTATTTATGGAACCAAAAAACGGATAGTAAATAATAAGGAATAGATAATCTGGGAGTTATTTTTAAGTATATTTTATTTTAAAACCTACATGCATAGAGACAACCTTGATGAGGCTTATTTTAACTCTTTGATTTGACACTTGTGTCCTCCAGCAAAAGCAACAGTTTTTCAGCTGAGTTGCTTTGCTTGTTCTGCCTTGACTAACTGTTTACGACTGACTAACTTGACTAACTGTAACTGCTAACTGTACTAATATGTAGACGAAATTACAACGCCAGACGTTTAATATATTTTTTTTCTGGGAGTCGATTCCACAGTCTTTAAAATACATTCTTTGCCTGTCAAATAGCGTCTGTTATATTTATTTGTGTTTGTATTGATTCAAGTCTTTCTATAATATGCCAAGGTATGGATTCAGAAAAATCACGTTGTTATGAGATTTTCAATTCACATTTTCGCAGAACAAAAGCTAAACAATAGAATTTCAAATTTGAAACATCGAAAAAAGAAGCTTATATGAAAACCTCATTTCTGTACCTTTATACTTTTGGGTTTTGGCGATATAAACACTTACTTCATATACCATTTCTTCTTTTTTTGGCTACAATTTCAGGATGATTTATTTTACGTTAATTAACGATGTAAATGTATAAATATTTTAGTTAAACCCACGAGTTTTCCTAATTTTTAGCAGTGAATCAGCGTATATATATATATATACTTAGGCACTGCTAAAAAATAAGAAAACACGTGGTTTTAACAAAAAATATTTATATATATACATCGTTGATGTATCGTCTATGTGTTTGTAAGTTTTACATAATTTTCATAAGCATCGAAGAGAAAAAATTAATTTGTGTAGTTTGGTGTAAGGGTAAATTATGAGAATTTAACAGATAAATATGTTAAGTAATTGTTTAAAACTTAGAATATCCCATTGTTTTACAGAATAATAATTCCATAAATTATTGAATAAAGAATATTTGTGTCGAATAGTTTAATACAAAGAGTAAAGTTTCTAATAAATAGCTGCTAATATTTCTCAGCCGCAGAAATGTGATATGGAGAGTAGATTTAGTAAATAAAGAATTTATTCCAAAAATTAAAAAAAAATGTATATAGGGGAAAAATTTCAAATATCAATAGTTATGAAAACATTTAAAATTTGTATTTTAAAGATGTTATATCAATGATGCGTGTTCAATTATTTAACGAAGCAACAAATACATAAGTTAATTAATAATGAATTTTCACTGGTTATTACAAAAAATACAGTTGTATTGCAATAAAAGTTAAATTTACTAAATAAAAAAAATTAAAAGTTAAATTACAATTTTTTTTAGCTGTTACAGTACGTGTTCTTATCCGATTCTAGAGAAAATGCTTACTCATCATGCTACAAAATTTATAATTCGAAAATGTAGAAATAATAGCCATTATTGATCTACATCCCATAAAAGCAATCGACAAATCAACAAAAAATATAGAGGCAGAAATCTGAAGAGCCGCGAATGCCATTGCATAAAAAGCATGTGGCTTTGAGAGCCGCGCCGTTCTTTACCCCTGACCGAGAGGCAAGAATTTGGTGGCTAAAATCTTGCAATATTAAAAGGAAAGCGACAAAATTCATCGCTAAATTTAAAAATAATATATATTACTAAATAAATTCATTTTCTATAGAAATATTATTTTTTTTATTCTATTTGTAGTATGTTTGTACATATTTTCACGTATTCCTATCCAAATCAAGAAATCTGTTTGCCCATCGTATTAAATCAGCTATGAATCCAAAGTATATGAAGAATAGCCATTTTTGCTGAATATCCCATAAAAGCAATGGATAAATAAATGCAAATGGTAGAAGCAGAAATCTGAAGAGCCGCGAATGCCAACGCACTGTGATTTTAAGAGCCAAGGCAATTTCGACCCCTTACTTAGAGGAGAGAATATTAGTATTGAAAATCTTACAATATAAGAGGAAACCTCAAAATTTTCACAAAAAATTTAATGTTTCATATCTTATTTTAAAAAAAAATGTTTTACTAAAAATTGTAATATATCATCCAGAAAAACAGTGATTTTTTTTGTAAATAAAATTAACTTACCCTTTAGGATGCAGCTCTTTCTTCAATCAAAATTAATAAGCTATTGTCTTTTTTAATCTTGTTTTTAAGAAAGCGCATTTTTAATTATCTTGAAAAACCAATGAAAAATTCCAACTCAAATTGTAAAATAGATCTATCTCATTTTGTTCTTTTGATTGTTTACATTATATGTTCCAGGTTCGGGTACATGAAGCCATTTCATTTAACGAGCACATTGGAGAGCTAATTGAATATAAATTTCTAAATGTCTTTCATATAAGAAACATTAGATACAAAGTGTTTTTCAAAGTCTGGTCAATTTGTTTTCAATTTTAGAGATATGTCTACTGTAATTTTGTTTTTAATTTAAGTACTGTCGTTTCAATAGTTTTTAAAATTTAAACAATGTTACTGAAATATTCTTTTATAAATATTATCGAAGAATTATTTCTCTATGCTTCTGAAGCTAACATTGTAACAATTTAAATAATTTCGGATATGGTTAAATATGATAAATGATATGTGATTTCCCAATCACCCAAATTTTATTGCTACGCAAGATCTAGAAACAATGTATATGATGATTACCACTCCATGTATGCGTGAATAAACTAAACATTTAAAAAATACCACAAAAACTGTATAATGAACTTAGAAGGAATAATTAAGAGTCATTAAAAACAGAAGCTTAATTCAAATCATTTTATTTCACAGATTAAATTTTATTACCTTAATATGTGTATCAAGATGAAGAATATTAATATTGAAGATGAAGAATATTGAATGAAGAATATTAATACATATAACTGGTTTAAATATGTTTGTTCGGAAATTGTGATTAAATCCGTAATAAATTTATAATTCTTATTTCCCTATCTTTTGAAAAGAAAAAAAAACTGATATTACCAAATGATTTTCTTGAATTACTTTTATTTTGCTATTTTTTACTGTAAAAATATCCATAAGCATGCTTAATTTTCCAATTTTTTTAAAATTACTTATCCTTTTTTCTAACCTAAAATTACTTTTCCTATAGGATAATGTAGGTTTTGAATTTGTTTCTGTAACTAACTCGTATGAAAATTTTAAAAATAATTATACATAAGTTAAGCTTTAGAACTGAAATAATAGCAAAATATAATAGTTCATTGTTTTGGAAAATAAAGTGAAATTGTATGCTTATTGGTCTTGTATCCAAGCAAAGAAAAGTATTTTTGTGTGTATCCAACAACAAACAAAATAACTTTTGATATTATGCAGTAAATATGTAATTGTGTTATTTAACAATACATATATATATATATATATATATATATACTTTTAACAAAAATGAATGTTATGTTATTTTATGTGTTTGTGTCTGTAAATTCCTTTGTTTACAAGAAAATTTTTAAATATATAAGTTTTGAGCATTTGAAAACTTTACAAGAGCTTATTATTAAGCTGTAATACATATTTTTGTGTATCTATGTAAAAACGTCAATAAAAATCCATTTTTAATTTATATTAGATTTCTTTTTTACATGAATTAAAGAATGGTACATATTTTTTAATATTATATTAAGATTTTGCATTTGATTTAAAAGTTTCTGTTACACTATTCCTTTTCAAAACATTCGTTTATTTGGGTTTTATGATATTAAATATTTCTTATTTGCCTCTTTAAAGATTAAAAAGTTGCACCATCATACGTTCGATATGGCGATGTTATTTTGAAATCTATTCAGTTTTCCATTATTTAGTTTTATAAATGGGTTTGTTCGTTTTGAAGTACCGCTTGTAACTACGTTTAAACCTATAATATTTTTTGTAATATTTTAATTTTTTATGATTTTTGGTGGATTAGTAAAAAAAAAAGACTTGGAGGATTTTGATAGTGATGACAAATATTGCAATGATAAATTTATTAAAAAATAAGTTGGAGGATATATGAGTGAGGTATTGGGTAAGGTTAGTGATGGATTTACTGTTAACTATGAAACGAAACATTAATTTGCTGGAGCAGGTTCAAACTGTGAAAGTATATTTTAGATAAACATATTAATATTAATTATAAAATGAAGATATTCTAGAATAGTAAATATGAATTAATATAAATATCATTGTAAACTTATTTGTCTATAAAATTCCTTTAGTGATAATAAAGATAAGAGGATAATAATTTGATTCATAGTTTCAAATTTAGAAAAAGATAAATTCAATTAAATTGCTCGAAATTATATTTACTACTGCAATTGAAAAATAACTGAATTTAAGTAACTAAATATTAAAAAATACTAACTTTTGAAAAATAATTAAAATTTATAACTGATTTTTTACACTTAAATCTAAAATATATTATCATAACTGTCTTGGTCAAAATTGTAATATTGTAAAAATAAGTATTAATAAACATAGGCATGACATTAAGAAAATTAAGAAAGTAAAATAAAATTGGAATAATATTGTTATTACGGCACTTAAAATTTCTTAAATTCGAAAATGTAGAATTAACTATTATTGAGTTAGTACTTATCCATAAAACTTAATAAAGAATATTCATATAATGGTTTTATTTATTATATAACAATTTGGACTGAAAAATTTGTACTTTAATTAAAATGTAACTCAAATTTTTAAGTAAAATTTCATTAAAGCATAATTGTATGGAATTTACTTATGTTTAAAAATTCCTATCTAATACTGTTAACATTAATAATAATATATATGTAATGATTTAACTTAATTCCCATTAATTTCTAACTATAATAACTTAATTTACTAAATTTAACCATTCTCCCCTTTAAAAGATAATGTTCATTCGTATTTCCTGATCCCATTCCAAAGTATCCTTTTATTTATTATATCACGCGCTCTTAAAGCTGGTTAAATCGACTTAAACCAATAATAAATCTGTCAAATCAATCCCTTTGAATTCCCTATCTTTTATAATATTTCCCTGTAATCCCCTTATTCACACCACGAGTATCTGACGTTTCAATATATATAAACACAATATATACGTTTTCCCTCACATAAAAACAAAAACACAGCGAGAAACGGTCTCTTCTTTCTTCTCTTCTCTTTTCTTATTCCTCTCAAGGTGATGCAATAGTCTGTAACCAACGGCGGAATGGAAATGGTCTCTCTATCCGCTTAAAATAAAAGTTCCGTGAAAATTCAATAGGTTTCGATTGCAATATTTCAATTACTTATTTAAAAGAAAGTCCGTTATATATATATATCAAGAGAAAATGTAGGGACGTGGATGCTGTCAAAGAAAAAAATTGCATTTTACATAATAAATTTGAAAAAGACTAAAATTAAGTCTTTAAAATTTTAAATATTTTCTTTTATGGTAGGAATAAGAAAAAAGCAAAATTTATTTGATTTTGTTATTAATAATAAAATATCTAATATAAATATAATAGATAGTACTTGTCCACATTTTTTAAGGATATATTTATATTTTTGTTTCATTAATACAATCTGGTGATTGTGGAAGTAATAATCGAATAATAGTGTGCTAGTGTATTAGAATTTTGAATTAATCTTTGATTATATAAATTTCAAAGTTATTCTCAATAAGCGGGAAAAGGGTTTTCCTAAAAAAATTAAATATAAAATATTTTTAAAAGTTACTAAATTAATGAGGCGTTTTATTTATAATTATAATAATTTTAAAGATTTAAAGAACAATTATGAATTTATATGTAAGGGCTGTAAATCATCCATAAATAAAGAATAACAACATATCATTAGATTAAATCTAATTAATTTTAAGGTAAAAATCTCATAGAGATTATGAATACAAATACCTGTTTCAGAATTTCTTACAATAATAATTATATTTAAAAATTTAAATGCAGACATGAATAATTTTTAAAATATGGCTATTCAGTATAATTTATCTATTGCAACTTTTAAAGAATAACCTATTAGAGAAGAATTCAAATATTTGAATTTTGAGAAAATATATTACATTAAGCGTAAAGATCTAAAAAGTTCTATAAAAACTACAAGATGCTTTCATTATTTGTTAAATTTATGTCACGGGAAACTATGCTATTATTTAAAAGTAATTTTCAACTTTTATGAAAAATAAAAATTTCGTATACAATAAGTATTGTATTAAATTTACTAAAATATGTTTATATAAACATAATATGAAGCAATTAAAAAAAAAACTGTATCGAACCATCTTTCTCAGTTTTATAACTGCTCTCACACTTTTGTTCCTAAAATACTCTCATATTATGAATTCAAATTCATGAATTTTCTTTATATATTTCCCTACCCTGGAATTCAATTTATTAACATTTCTACTTCCGAGATTTCTTTGCGGAGGTAGATAAACAGTAATTTGCTTTCTATGCTTTACTATGCGTCGCCTTTTGAGTTATTGAGATCACACATGTATAAGTTACGTGATAGATCGTCTTTGAAACGCAAGAAATGCGTACGCAATGAAAATACAGTTCTTTTTAGACAGATCGAAATTTTCTTAATAGAATTTCTGGAAGATATGCTATATTTCTCGTTAATAGAAAAACATGAACGTTTACCATACGCACATAACTGTACAAAAGAACAAATTAAATGTTCGCACCAATAAATGAACGGGGCAATTCAAATAAGAATATCGCGCTCCAAATATCCTTGCTATAAAATATGTCCTTCAAAAAGAACTTTACAATATCTGTTGTTTTAAGCATGATATACCGTACGAGTTTATGGTGATGCAGAAATAATCTTGAAACTGACGACATGCATCACCACATTATCGAAAATGTTCCCGACGAAGGGCGTTTTCCCGATTAAAAGAATACTTTAAAAATAATTTTTTCATTCCTTAACTGCAAATCAGAATTGAAAAATATATTTCTAACTGTGTAACATGCCTTTTGAAAAAGAAATCCAGAAAACAGAAAGATTTCTACCATCCCCTTTCTAAAGATGACATAAACTTACCATTTGAGATTAACTTGGTTTTTTAGCGATATCTAATAAAAATTACAAACATATTTAAGCGGATATTGACTCTTTACGAAGTTCGTTTGGTTATATTCGACAAAATCCAAATCTACTTATGAAATGATAAGAAAAATTGGACATTCACAAAGTCGTATTTTGAAATCCATGTTTCCTCATCACATACTGTTGAACAGCATTCAACTCAGACGAATTTCATACATATTGTGCCGAAGAAAAATATTTCTCTGCATCATATTATTACAAGTTTTCTACGTGCAAATGGTCGATTTGAACGTTTTAATTAAACCGTTATTTCTGTGAATTCTAAGATTTCAGAAAGTGAGCCAACAATTTTACACTCCGAATTTCAAAGCAGCATCAACACAACAACTTTCAATTACTCCTCAGTACAAAAATTATTAATAAAACTGATTTGTGCTTGTAACAGTTTTTAGAAGAATAACTACAGTGTGAATTTAAAGAGCAAATAAAAAACATTTAGAATGAGAATAAAAGGTCTTATGATCTTCGACGTAAACCTCTTCCAGAATATAATATCAATGAATTGGTTGCTATAAAAAGAGAGCACAACATTGCCTCGTACAAAAGCTGCGTAACAAATTTTTGGACCATATAAAGTCACTAAAATAAAGCCTAAAGCCTAACGATATCTATAAAGTAGAAAAATTTGGCAATTGTTATGGTCCCAACAAAAAACTAATGCTAGCGTCGAATATCTGAAAACATTCATAGATGAATGTTTATATGCATATATATATATATTGTTCATCTATAGTCATGTTATCAAATATTCGGCTATGCTGTCAGGCCTGTATATATATATATATATATCATAAATACTTCATGAACTTTTTACTTTTACTTATGACACACTAACCATATTCAGATTTCAATTTTCTTTGTCTTATTCCCATCTGTATATCTTTTCCTTTCAATATCATTTTTAATAATTTTTCTTGCCCTTATTTGTTCCTATTTTACTAATTCCTTATATGTAAGTTACTAATTATTATTTTTCAGTTCACTATAATACTAACTGATTTTGATATTAGGAGACATACCTAATAATGGCGGATGTAACATTGGATTTCATTCCAACATCCACCAGCACATTACATCCCTTCAGAATTAAAATGTACATCTCTCCTTCTGTTAGAGGCAAACGTACCACCCAGGACATCTCTTAGAAACTTCTTGAGCCCTTATGAAAATAGGTCCCACTTGCAACATTTTAATCTAATTTGGAGTAAATAGATGTACAGTTCAATAAAAGCAATCCATTTTAAAATGAGGTTTCGTGTGAATATTAATTTTCTACATATTAAATTTGCGAGAGCATAAATTAGGTCTTCAAAATCAATTGCTAGTGATATTTTCATTCCTCCTCTGTCTTGAAATATTCAAACGTGATTGAATCGTACAATTTCTCAATTCATTTTTGACCAGATTGAGTTTGGAAAATGAAAGTTCACCACTCGCGTTAATAATTATCATTGATGAGAAAATTCTCATTATTATTTCAATATTGGGAAACACTGTGAAGAGTCTTTCATTATACATGTATGTGTAGAGTGTGTTCATCCCATTTCCAGTCCCCTCATCCAAAAACTGTTCTTCATTTGCAATAATAGATTATATTTTTTATTGATCTTCCTTTTTTCAAATTCTTTTCTTTTCTTTTTCTTAGTTTTTCGCCATCAATGATCATATATGGCTTGAAATGTTGACATTCCAAGCTCAGTTCCTCTTCTTTAATATCTTTATCGTAAAATTTTGATATTTTCTCGCATACTATTTAAATTTCTGTCTCATCCAAATTAGAATTTTTTTTCCAAAAATCCAAACATTTCAATACGCTTACTTTATTTTTTTCTACGTGTTTGTATATTGTAAATTAGTGAGTCGATAATTGGTAAAAAGGTTTCTATTTTAAACTTCTGGCTGTGGCTGTTTTTAAACTTTGTGTCGGTGTCTCTATTTCCTTCAAGGAAAGTTACCCTAACACTGCAATGTCTTACAGGCTTGTGAGCATTTTGATACTTCTTTATAATGGACACTTCCTTTGTTTTTGACTCATAATAGTCAAAAGAGACTCTTTAATTTTTATATATATTATTAACGATTTTAATAATTTTACTCCTTTCGACAAATCAATATTTTTACCGTGGAGAAAAATATTTACTTCCTCAATACGTGTGAAACAGTCATTCCAAAAGATAATTAAAAACGTAGTGTCTAATTCATTCCTCTTAATTATTAATTTTTTTGCAGAAAATTGAGTTTCCGTTGCCTGTAATTCATCATTAATTAAGCAATCTGGTTCATGAAAATATTTAAAAATAATTGCAAATTTTTTTTTGAAAAATCGAAAACCAGAGAAAAACTTTTTTTTTTTATTTTTAGAATGCATTTTATTCCTTGCAATTTAAAGCAATACCCTAGATGTAAATAGAAAAATATGAATCTTCGTATGATTAACATTACGCTCGGGAGTTCTTTGTGGAGAGGTCTTTAAAGGTTTTATATTAATACTAACTGGAGTGTCTATTTTCCGCATGAGTGAAGTTCAAAAATAAAAAGATCAGTTATTAAAAATAAATGATCAGCAAAGTTTAGAATAAAGGACCAGTAAAGTTTAAAATAAATGACCAGTTTTTGCACAGAATCCACTTTAAAATGGTACAAGTTGATATACAGAAAAATTAGGAATAATTTAGTAAATGATGGCTCTCCTTTTATTAATATCATTAAAATAACTCAGATAGTTTTTTTAAATAACTCGCGTTTTGGGAACGAGTTACTAGAAAAAGAATTTTTTTTTTTGCTCTTAAAATAAATAAAGAAACACTGTTCTAAAATTCATTATGCTATATTTCTCATAATATGCATAAAACTATGTGTAAAAGTTCGCTTTTTTTGTTCTGTTCAAGGAAGAAAAGGAGAAAACTCGCTCACTAATTTGTGAGTAAAAATGTGTATAAAATTAATGCATTTTTATCATAAATTTCAATTTTCTACAGGAAAATCTGATCAAACAAACACATGCAAATAGAACCTTTCTAGTAGTGGGTCTCATAAACTAAAATACTTTTTTGTGGTACTGTGTTGGGTGAGAATTTCACCATTTGTGATGTTTACTCTTAAAACATTAAATTATTGTAAAGTCATTTATTTATCTAATTATCAAATCGTACTCTAGGATTCCTGTTGTATGATTGTTTTTCTACATTTATACTACAATACTACAAACTATAGTAATAAAATATATTCGTTTTAAAAATGAATGTTCTTTTTTATTTGGGTTTTAATAATAATAAAAAGGACAGTCATTTGAATTTTTAAACGAGTAAAATAACTCTTTCCGTATTGGTAGCAAATAAAAATATTTCTCCGAATTACAATACACAACGTAAATTCTTTTGGAAGATCATAATGCTTTTAAAATAAAGGAAGCGCGAACTTATGCATGTTGATCAATAGAAAAAATATTTTAAAGAGTCAATTGAAATATTTAGATATACTTTTAGAATCAGTTAACAAATTATATTCTGATGTTCAAATGGAGAGAAAAAATTTAGAAAAACAGAGCAGAACTTTTTAAAACTAGATATTATTTTATTAGTCTCTGTGTAAGAAAAGCAAATACAATTACATATTATTTTACTTTTTTTATTGTGATATAAATATTTGTATTCTATCGTAAATCTCAAGGAAGTACAATTAAAAAATGAAAGCATAATTACCATTTTCTGTTTCAAAGAAATTAAATTTAAAGGAAGGAATTGCAGATTTAGATCTGTAGGCCACTCGTTTTTTCGAAAAAATGTGATTTACTTCAGGGTAATTTCAATCCTCCTTTTTTTATGAGCCCTGACGCCTGTCATAAAAGAAGGAATGTGTTTTTGTCACTTCTTTATGGGGTTTAAGTGTATCTTTTGTCCATTCATGAGCTATCATTAACTCATGTGTGCAAATAAATAAAATGTCGCTGGAAGTAGTGTCTGTTATGTCTGTGACTTTCCTTCCCATAGCAATATTTTTATCAATAAATCGGATATACCTCGCTTTAGAAATTGAACTAATATTTTCCCCGATTCTCAGCAAACGCTGTAAATAGAAATATTTAATATAGAAATAACTGTCCTCAACCAGCCATGACCGGAAATAACATTTGACGATTAAAATTATTCTGATTGTAATCTCTTAATGAGGCCGAAAAGAGATCGAGATGAGGCCCCCTCAAGCAAGAACTTGGGCCCTAGCCCAATTGATCTAAGCCTTAAGACGCCCCTAGTAACACCAGATATTAAATCTATACTTTTAGGTCCGATCTCACTAATATGCAGAGATCTTAATGTTAAGCATATCAGCTGAGGATGCTCATATAATTTTTCTGGAGTTATCATACTAAGAAATATGGCTGTTTAGAACGGCATAGAAGTCTTAGCCACCCACCCACCAACACACTACTCACATAACCCCGTCTCCACCGTCGATGTTACACAAACGGCTAATTTTCATTGCCCCTACCATATTCAATTGCTAACCGAATTGAGTAACGATCACAACCCGGTAATGATAAGTTTTGCATCACAAAATGATTATCAAACACCTCCTCCAAAACTCACAGCAAATTTGGATTTATTTAGAAAAATAGATCTAGCAAACACAATAACAATATACTTACTACCCAATATATTCAGTGGTGAGGATATAGAAAAACATGCCGTCGAACTCACACACGACATTTTAAATCTACAGAAAACCGCATACAAACGAATCAAAACGAACACACAAACCGTTATCGGTAGGGATTTCATACAGCTTCTCAAAGAGAGAAAAAAGGCCAGGAAAACTTGGTAATTCACTAACTTCCCTTATCATGAACAAAATTAAACAGAATCCAAACTGAAATCCGACGAAAAGTGCACTTAAACGAAGATAAAGAATGGGAAGGAGCTCTTGAAAACCTTGATACTGAAAGAGATACCCTCTGGAGCATGGACAAAGTGTTCAGGGAGAAAATATTCCATGTCTCCACACTACTAGTATTGCACTGAGCGACACAGACAAAGCTGAAATACTCGCTGACGCTTTCCAGAATCCATTTAAACTAAGTAATATTCAGACACCAACACATAACAGGAAAGTAACACGTTTCGTTCATGGTTTACTAGAAAATGATAATAATTATCTTTTTCTTTCATTATTATAATTTTTCTTATGCTTATTTGTTTGTATTTTATTAATTTTTATATGTAAGTTACTAATTATTATTTTTGGGTCTTACAGTTCTTTAATTTTTATATGACATGCTTATTGATTTTTCACGTGTGAGGACGCATACCCGGTCATGAGGGCCGATTCAACTTAAGATTTGCATTCCGACGTTTGCCTTTCATTACTTGTTTCTATCCAGAGTTACGCAAGACAATAACACTTTTTTATTCTCAGTGGACACAGAGTGTGGCGAAGGTCGAGACGAGACAATGCGATTAAATGATGTTTACTTTGAAGTCTAAAATACTTGAATCATTAACTTTTATCCTCTCCTTGTAATTATTTGCCTTTTAATAAAGATGTGATTAAAGTCATGTAGCTTATGTCACTTTTTACGAATTTTTATTAAATATTTAATATTAAACCAATATATGGTCGGTACGTTTCCCGTTTTACAGCTTTCGCCAGTCTTATATAGTCAGTTAAGTCTTTATATACTAACTAGATTTGAAAGTAATAAGAAATTTGTTCACCTGAGAAAATTTACACTCAAATAGATGAATTCTGTTTACCAGTAACTTAATTTTACTTAGAGAATCTTCTTGAAATTTAAGATAATGAATCAACGTTCATTCAAATATGTTGTGACGTACTTGATAATAAATATGGGAATGCAAAAAACAGGAATATTACGATCACTTCTTTCCCCATCATATTACTAATGGAGGATCATCTCAACTTACAATAGGTTCAGGACGGAATAATCAGTCGTATATCCAAATAATATTCAATTTCTAATCTATTCTTGAACGAAATTTTCTCTTAATGTCTTTTAAATATTATTCGTAAGTCATAAACACTGTAAACAGAATACAAAAGTACAATACATATATACATAAAGATTGTAAAAAAATTTAGAACATTTAATGTACATTTTATTCCATATTCCGTGAACATTAATACGAATTAAAATTAAACAAATTAAGTATCAAACAAAGTATTAAGCAACAAATGAAATCGTACGAATACAAACACATGAAACAATAAAGGTTTCGTGGGATAG
Organism: Nephila pilipes; assembly: GCA_019974015.1. NCBI lineage: Eukaryota > Metazoa > Arthropoda > Arachnida > Araneae > Nephilidae > Nephila > Nephila pilipes. The sequence continues at coordinate 17,920 of BMAW01091350.1, forward strand.
TACTTTCTGCTTCTGATCATTTCGAAATGAATAATTATTAAAGCACAAACCGCACATTTAGTCATAAGATCAAATGAGTCATTTTTGTGAACGTAGAAATTTTGTGCATCATCTGACACATTATGTGAGGATATCTTGAACTTTGCTTTATTCACATACTCAAGAACTTTAGCTCTTGTTTTTATTCACTTGCTTTCCATCTAATTTAATCATAAAAGCCTTAAACTGGAAAGCTTCATTTTCATCAACTGAAGTTTAATTTAAATCACTTGAAAACTTAAAACTCAATGTAGACACAGTCTGAAAATATGGTTTCGTCAAAGTGCTAAAGGATAATATTAAGTTGATTTTGCTTATATTAATATTGCTCGATATTACACCTTTAGTAAGCGTTTATTTCTAAAATGTGCTAAAAGACTTTATATATTAATTCAGACACAATTTAAAGGATCAACTTCAAATTTGTGATCATTTCATTAAAGAATTTAACAGAAATTGTGGGAATTTAGCAAAAATGTGTTGTTCAAACGAAGTATTCCTTTCCATTTGAATACATTCACTATTTTCAAGAAATATTTCCTTTGTCGATATTTCAAAAATGTTTTAGGGATATAATATGATTATATTCTGTTATTTAATATAAATTTACTTAAACATAGTTAAAGAATATCAATTCGTTTTCTGAAGCATTATGGTTGTATATATTTGTTATATTATTTAAGACAAATTCAAAGTTTCTTCTATCAATGCTTTTTCTCTATTTTGGCACACTTGTTCACACATCTTTAGAACACCACAGTATTACGATGATTGAGTCTGAACCAAAGCTGATTTCGAGTTGGTGGTGAATGACGGAATCTCGTCGCGTACTGCTTCATGAAGCGAAGAACTGTCCCGAAGGTCGTTTCAGCAATACCTGTGCATGCCCACACAGAGATACCCAGCCAGCAACCCATCAGACCTCCAATATAGCTGAAAATATCCATTGCCTAGAAATGAAGCAAAAAGGTACACCTTTGTAATATTTACAAAACAATGTAATCATATATAAATTTGGTTGCGTAAAATATATCATAATACACAGACAACTATATATTTATGTATAGAAAGTAAATAGTGTACCTAAAATTAATTCCCAGTTTACCCTAATGGCTTATTCTCTTTGGATATGAAAAAGGATTTATCCCCCGAAGGTACAGTAATGATTATTTTATTCTTTAGGGAAGCTTTATTATTATTATCGTTATCATTAAATGAGGATGTAGTCCTTCTGGAATGTTGAGTTATCTTTTCTTTTCTTCGATGCTACATCTTCTGAACCAAAACCAAACATTTTCTTCATTCCTTCATTTTACATTTAGTTCCAGATTATGCACTTTTCATAGTTAATTACATACTCCATTTTGCTTCTGAAATCGAATATTTGGCCCTTTTTCACCGTATAGGACTCTTCAGACAGTAAAACTAATCAATCAATAGTTAACTCTTTAAACATTACTTTTATTTACTGTATCGGTGCAATAGAATGCAATTTCTTAGAAAACGTTCTGTAATTTTTATTTTTTGGAGAAAAGAAAAAAAACATTATTATGGGGATAAGGGAAGCATTTTTTTTTTTTTTTTTTTTTTTTGCTTTTATTATCAAGGAAGTTGTGATTTATTCTTTTCAAAATTAGGAATAAATTGGTAGTTTACAGACAAAAGCATAGAAACAAATTACTAAAAAAATAGTAATACTTTCATTCCAATATTTGTAATGAAGTTTACAGAAATGTATGGTACAAAATTGTGCCGAGAATAAATGGAATTTTACTAACAATATTAAGTGGAAATTTCACAAATAACAGTGTGTGTAAAATGTAGTAACTTTAATAACGTTGATGAAACTGCTTGATTTGAAGAATGTCTTTTAGAAACTAATTCGAATAAATCGTTTCACAGAATGCTGAAGTGATTTGTATGAGTGTAGCTCAGCAGAAATGGTTAAGTAGTTTCCATGATTAACAAATAAATTAATAATCATGTCATGCATAAGGAAATGATCGGAAAAGCCATTTTGTTTTTATATTGAATAACGTTGTTCGAATAAGCAACTCCTGGAAAAAAAATTTAAATCTTTTATGAGAAATGTAATTAAACAATATATCATATTTCGACACAGAAAATAAATTCATCAATAAATCTGTACCCTTTTTAAAAAACAGAATAGAATTCAAGGGGCTGGGAACGAATCTTTTTAACGCTATCGAAAGGAAATTAGTAAGAACTCAAACTCATATTATAACATCTTACAACAATTTCTAAAAATCTTATGAACGAAGTTCTGAATAAGTTTAACAAAACTTACATAATAAAATATTATATAGAAACTACACGCGTCTCATGAAATGTTTATTAGAAAACGTATACAGGGGAAAAAAGGCTTATTGAAAATGCTTAGACATGCAATGCTAAGACGAAAATGTATTAGACTGCTATTTAGAATTTATAAGTAGCAGACTTTATGCAAATGAGAAATATGATGCAAGCGTAAATGTTTTCATTGACAAGGTGCTCTAAGTCCTAGTTTCTAATGCTTAGAGGACTATAGAGGAGTTTGAAAAAGAGGCAATTGCATGTCGTATATTCATATAGTTTTGAACTCTTTAAATCGTAATTAAAGATTCCACAAATTGATAGCCATTTAATTGTAATAGTGTTCAAACACAAGATATATTGGGTTATATTAAATCGTAGAAAAATATCTTCTCATAATGTCACTTATTAATATACTCATAATTTATTCACATTGACTCTACGGAGTTGACTTAGCGCTAAAAATTTGAAGAATGTTATTGCAAACGAGCAAACTTTGAGGAATGCACTCTCTATCATTCGGAATTATCTGCCTCACTTTGTTTTAGGACCTTATGTGAGATATTTATCTTTTGCTACAAAATACCGTCTTTTTGAATGAACTGTGAAGCACTTTTACCCTAAATGGCGATCAATTTTGTTCCCAAATAAATTTAAATTTCATATTTGTTTATCTTGCTTTCATGAGACGTACGTAATCGTACTTCAAATTTACGTCACAGAAGATTGACACGAAGTCTAATTGTAAATTAACTAATGACTCCTAAGACTACTTCCTCGTACTATTTTATCGTAATTTAAATTATGAGGACACCAGAGCCTCGTTTCATTGCCAGTACCCATGTTCAATGATGACTGAGTATCTTAAAAATCATTCAATCTTCACACCCCGTTTATAGGCCCTTATTAATTACGAACAATGAATTTTAGGGAAATTTGCAACACGAACACGTGGCTCGAATTTAACATGGATTCGCTTAAAATAAGCAAGAATTCCAATTATTCACTCAAAATAACTATTTCCTTGATACTTACTTTCAAAAATAATACTTACAGTATACAATGGCCTATGCGACATTACGATGACTTCAGGACTTTTGATTTTGAGAAAAATATTGATTTTATCACTGAAACATAAATGCTAATTATGTAGAATACGTTTACATACTTCACAAAAATATATTTTTATAATAATAAGCTATTCAACGAATAAAAGGACTATATCTAGATTAAAAATTATTATTAGACGACTGGTATAAAAACATTTCATGACTTTTGTAACTGACAATAAAAACAAAGCATTGTGTATTATAAGAGATTATTATGTCCATTTCCAAATCTGATTATGGTTTGGAGCTGTCAGTTTTATATGTAAATTGAGTGAAGTTTTACACTTTTTTGCTAAAGTCTTTTCTCAGAGTTTGAGCTAGGCTTCAATAATTATTTTTAACACTTATACATTGCAATATTTCTTAAAACAATCAGTACAATAGCAGAGATAATTCTTAAAATATTTCACTTTTCGATAGAAAATACATTTTATATCCTTTTTGGAGCAGAATAGTCCAATTTGGCTCCTGAGGTAATAAATTTAACACCGAAAGAACAACTCCATGCGCATCCGCTCTTGTGTTTGTAACTTTTTTTAATTGGGTAATTGAGTTTAAGCATTATCATACATCTTCAAAAGTTGAAAGGGAAGTCCGGTGGATGTGACCACTCCCTAAATGAACGACAAAATCCCGATATGGCTTAGAGTAACCAACGAATAAAATTACGAGATATAGTTCAGGTCACCGGCACATTGCAATGTATAGGGTTTTAGTTTTGCGAGAAAAATTGGGTGTGAAAATATATTTAAAAGATGGGTGCCGAGTTTGCTCTGAATAGAAAATAAAAGCAATCGTGTGTTTCACACTGAGGCTGTTTTGGCGCTTTTCCTTTCATCCCGATCAGTTCCTGATACATTACCGTGAACGAAATGTGAATACACTATTACACTCCAGAGACCAAGGAACAGTCCAATCTGTGGGCCTCTGAAAGCGAATGGGCTCTAAAGAACACAAAGATGGTGAAATCAACCGGTAAAAGAATGGTCATGGCTTTTTGGGATGTACGTAGAATCATCTTCCTCTAATAATTGGAAACAAAAAAAAACAATAACAATGCAGGCTTGCACAACTGTGCAGTTTTGATGGCCAAAATCATAGAAACAAATTTCGAGTTAGGACATCCACCGTATTTAGCCTCCAGTAAATGTTTTTATTTCCAAACATAAAAACATGGCTATAAACAATTGTTCTCGTCGATTAAAGAGATTATCGAAGACCTTCCCAAAACTTACTTTAAAGATGGTTTCAAAACTTTTTTTCTATCTTCATCTAAGGATTTATTGAGCCACCCTTGAATAGTGAAAATTAGCAAATTTTGAAAAATATTGGTTACAGAATTTCAAACGTTCAATAAATTTAATAAGTTCTTTTTCTGATTAATACGGGAAAATAATTAACTCATAAGAATCCACTAATAATGAAAATTCATCATGCAAACACTATCAGACAGAAATGAAGAAGGAGTAATTGTTCATAATAATGGCTATTGTAGGATGTCTTGTTAAAGAAAGATTTAAGTGCTCCTCTATTGGTTCATCAGAATTAATTATAAGATCTCACCGTGTTAAGTTACCTTATTGTATCTTCTGGCCTTATATTCATATATCAATTTAACTTACGATATACGAATTAGGAATTTATTTCTAACTACTATATTATTGCATACCTTTCTGATACTGCTGTTGCTTTTCATATCATTTTGCTCTCCAGGATAAAATTACAATTTTTCTTGGTTGATAATCTTTTCTTAAACGATACCTTTACTGAATATTCTAAAACTTTGTTGTAGATACTTTTTTTTCCAAAAATGTACCTTCAACCCAACTTTCATAACGACAATATGAGAATCTTAAGATGATCTATGAACGTCAAACTTATCAGTGAGAAATACGGTGATTTTTTAGGAAAATATACACATTGTAATGAATATTATAAATTAAGCGTGCAAGATAAATATAAGTTTTTATATGATCATCTATATATATATAAGCGAAATACCACTGACTGACTCATCACGATATCTCTAAGACTATACAACCGATTGACTTGAAATTTGGTACAGTTACTCATTTTGCAATGTAGAAGCTCACTAAGAACGGATTTTATGGAATTCTTAACCAAAATGTAGTTATCATCGGTTAATCTTTTCTTACCCATCGGTTATGTCATTTTGGCGACTTTATCGCCAAAAATTACATGACCAACGCCAAACGGAATATATTTTTTTAAATGTATACTATGTATCGCTACCAATTAAGTTTACTTGCAAGATTTGCGCGTGCGAAATGGAAAAATATCTAATAATTTAATATTGAAGCGCTGATGGATGATTGGCAAGATTTTGGAGAAGAGGCTCTTTTTTGCGAAATATCACCAAATATCTTCCACCGCCAAGTCGAAGCATTTCAATGACCTTGCATTGTGAATTTTAAAAAGCTATACTATGGTAACCCCAGCTGATTTCGCTCGCCAGCTGATTTCGGTTTTGCTGAGCAAACGATAATTTTTTATTGTTGTGGAACCTAGGAGTAAGTTTTAAATTTATG
>BMAW01091358.1:0-13106 GCA_019974015.1 Nephila pilipes
TTTTTTTTTTTTTTTTTTTTTTTTTTTTTTTTTTTTTTTTGTTAATATCAGGAACCTTTTTGTACTTCAGAATGATTTGCTTGTGAAACAAAAATGCTTTAAGAATTTGTAGAAAGTACTTTCTTTTCTTGATAGTTATTACTTCTGTGTAGCGGGTCTGTCGGAAGTACGTTTGATTACGCTAATTAATATTGATTTCGAATAATTCTGATATTTGTTTCGAATATTTAACAGGGAAAAATATTTAGAACATGTAAATATGAAATTAACAAAGTCATCTTAATTTTTTTTAAGAATTTTCCTCCATTATCTTTTTATAAATCTTGCAATTAATACATGCTTCTTTGTGAAGCCTCTATAAGTAATTTTTCTGAGCAAAGCAATTCTTCAAATAAACACGTAAACCTTATAACATCTCATTATAGTAATTTCTTCTAAGGTAACGAAATTGATTTTGTATGTGTATAATTCAAAAGATTTCTTGAATTTAAGCCTTTTATCAATTAAAAACTATTATAATTAATTCCCGTTCATTTTCTCCGTCAACTAGCCATTCGGGCAACTTTTATGACGTTATTAGGTTTTAGAGTTTTTCTTTGTGAATAAACCGTAACTTATGTAAATTAGAATTGCTATTTATTGTATAAGTGAAGTGATTCACATTGATGTAAGAGAGTTTAGATGTTTCAAACCACTGGAAGGAGAATTGAAGTAAAGTGAAAGTGTAGTCATAACAATTTGGTGCAGGAAGGTTAAATGATCCTAGGATAAAACATTAGAGTCATAATATTTTATCCGTCAAGGGTGCGAGTTCTTTACCTCTCCACAATTATAGTAACAGTTGTTTTATTGAATCAATAGAACAATTAAACGAAATCCAGTTAATTATTTCTGTTTGAGTATTTTATTAATCGAAAAATTAGTGGTTTTTCGATGGATCAGAGTCTAAGTAGAGAAAACGTCGCCTTTTTTCTAATTAATAATGAGCGATTAATAAAGTTTCAAAAATTAAATCAAGAATATTTAGTGCAAAATAAGTATCTTACATTTAGCTATAACATTGTCTGAACTCTTGTAATCAATTATGATATTCATTGCATGTTAACAGACCTCGTAATTTTGAGCAGCCGTCGTCAAGTGAGTACGTTATCTAAACTGGCACCTACATCTCCAAATTTCCACACCACGTCAAGGGAGTTATCGGGATCTTGATCAAATTTATATGCATCTACCCCGCAACACTAAGGGTCTTTAGTTGCATCAGTGCTCGAATCCAGGACGAAATCAACGCCGGTCACGAAATCGAGATTATGACCTCGAGGCTATCGCTGCTATTTCAGGGAATCAGTATCAAGATATCTCAAAAGCATCAAAATTTCTTCAAATATTGCATGTACTGATATTTTCAGAGAAAACTAATGTTCATTTCGAAAGTGTCTGTTAAGATATGCGATAATTAAAAATGCAAATGTGTTTAAAAATGAAGCACTTAGTTGACTATTAAAACATAAGATTTTGAATATTACAAGGACACTAAATAACAATAAAAAAATGTGCTTCTTAAAATGTGGTACAGGTACCCCTGGAGCACGCGGACGTCTTTCAAGGAGAGCACAATTATCTCAGTAAGAAAAAGTAAGTATGTACATGTAACTAACGTAAATAGATAAATAAATAACACTCAGTGACTATAACGTTATTAATGATAAGTCTAATCTATAGGATATATTAAAACTGTGTCTTCCAGCGAAATTTATAAAAAGCAACAGTAGGTATCTCCAATGAAACAAAGGAAATTCCCTTCCAGAAAATGAGAAAAAAAAATTGAAATTGACTTTGCTAATTTTTCTAAGATATATGTTCAGTTTTTTGTTCTTTTTTCCCTGTTTAGTTCACGAAGAAGTAGAATTATTCAAATGGAATATTAATTAGTGTAAAGTAAGCGTACTTCCGCACAGAAGGCTTCACAGAAGTTATAACTTTCTAGGTAAGAACATAACTTCTTCAAATTTCTATTGCATTTTTACTTTCAGAAGCAAACCATTCAAAAGTATAAAAGCATTGCCAATGTTAACAACAAAAGTATAAAAACAGATGATTCTGCCATAAAAATCAATAACTGAATAAAAAATTAAAATACGAGCAAACGATAAGTTATTAAAGTAAGTAATAATACTCTGTTCGCATATTAAAACAAACCAGACGATAAAATATGAAACGAAATACACATCTACAATGTAAATATACCATAAGCAACCTAAATGTAATTGTTATAATCCTAATGAATTATAATATAGGTCTTTTGAAACCTTCTCCAAGTATTCTTTATTTTATGCCAAAGCATTTTAGTTCACTTTTTTCTTTCAAAACAACATGTTAGCACATATAAAAAGGAAAACTTTTCTAAAAAGTTTATTAATCAGTTACTTTACCAAAATTTAAATTTTAAATGTCTACCAAAAGGGCAATTTTTTATTTAATAACGCAATAAAATAAAAGAAATTATCATTGAGGAGATATAAATACGTATCAGATTTAATTATTGCTGGAAGGCCGCACATTTATAAGTCGTGGACAAATGATAAAGGAAACATTTCAGTTTGTTTCCTAAATTTTATTTCTAATTTTCTCTTTTCAGACCTTACTAATCTCGGGAAAATGCATTAAATAAATAGAATAAATATTACTTTTAAAATTAATTTGATTAGGAAAAACTAAACTTGCGATAAAGAGGAATATTGATTATATACTCTGTAGGTTGTGGAAAAAATTGCCTTATGATGATTTTCCATAAATCCAACTGACCTTTGAAAGAGCTTTTTCAAATTTATTCACAGGTGCAAGAAATTGCTTCGTCTTAAAAACAGGCAAAATAAAAGGTTAAACATTATTTAAATTTATCGGAAATTTGTTACTGTATCCTATATTCAGTTCTCCCAAATTGTTATTTCTAAATGCTAAATTATTTCCTTTAAATTTATTTCTGTATTATGTAGAACATTATTCAGGAAAATAGGACTTCGTTTATCTAAGAAATAATCTCAGAGAATGATGCGTAGGTCTAACATTTTCTATTTAAAGAGAGCGAGTGAATTACCTCTTCAAAGAATATATAAATGGTACTCTGAGCTTTGTTTCCTTCTAGTATAATGGTCTTCAATATTTAATTAAGAGAAAGCGGTGATACTCTCTTTGAAAGTTCCTTCTCTCTTAAAATGAAATAACTTTCCTTCCGTGTTCGAAACTTCGAAGAATACTCTTGACAAGAATGCAGTAAAGATTCCAATATTTTGCCTTAAAATGAGTATCAAGAATTATTAATTTCGCGTATGGAAGCTAGGAGAATTGGATTTTGTTGAAAGGTATTGGAGATATTGTGTTCCTCGTAAAATATTTCCGAAAGAAATGGAATGTGCTCTTTTAAGTGATACTGATATTATATGTACTATTTTATGAGTATTTATCATACTATAGTTAATATATGGAAAATATCATTAAGAAACTATTTCTGCCAAATGTGTTTGTTTCATGAGTTTAAAGAAATATAATTTCTGTGGGAAAACTGTCATGGAGACTCATTTTTTTTAAATAATTGTATTTTTTAATAATATATTTTCTCTTTCAGACACACTCACACATATAGATGGAATATTAAATTTTTCTTGGGAAAAATAAAACAAATTACTCCTTTACTTTTAATGTATGCTAGCATAAAATCATCGTAAATAACATCAACAAAATGCGTGGGCATAAAATAAAGGATAAGTGGTGTTACTTTAAAAAGGGAGGATATTACAAGGCAATATGTTTACAAAAATTACCTTTAATTTGCTTAAAGTATATTTACTTTGCTTAGATGTAGTATTCAATTTAACATTTTATCGTTTGCTTTTACTTTAATATCCGAACATAATTTTACTGTTTACTTTAACAATTTCATGTTTGCTCTAATTTTAAAACTTAAAAGTTGATTTTTATAGAAAAACAATCCGTTTTAATTCTTTCTGTTGTTAAAGTTTGCAAAGATTTTGTACTTTGTGATGTTTTGCTTGCCAAAATTAATATTACATTAGGAATTGGAAGAAGTTTTTTTTTTCTCTTGACAGAAATTATTTCTGTGGATCCTAGGGCTCTAAAGTACGCGTACTGCAGCTAATTAATATACGCTTTGAATAATTGTACTTTTCGAGCAACATTAACACGAAAAAAAAAAAAAAAACTTTAGCCATATTAAAATGAAATTAGTTATGTCAGTTTCAATTTTCGCTTATCATTTTTACTTTTATTTTACTTATTTAATAAACTATCATTTTTGTCATTTGACTAATCTTGATATAGGTCTATTTAAAGAGCTATCGAATATAAAATTAATAACTTCAAACAATTCTCAGATGACTATAGAAACATCCGTCTTGGTATCCGATGTGCAATGACTGATGTCCAAATTCTCATATTACATTTTTCAGAGAAATTTGGGGATCTAATTTATGATATCTCTCAATATGCGTTATAAGGCATTTAAATGAAATTAAGATATGTATGATAATTTGCCATCAAGCAATAATTCTTTATTCAACTACTAACACACTAGATTTAGTTCCACCTTTGTATTCATACGGTGCAATATACTTGCCTTCTTTTTTTTCCCCTGAAACTACCAAGTAAAAATTATTCATATGCATAATACGAAGATACCTTTTATTTCAAAGGTAAAATAAAATATACTTTTCAGAAGAAAACTTTATTTACAAACAAAAGAATTTAATGAAAATTTCTTACAAAATATTATCACGTAGAAAATACAAGAAAAGTCAGATAAACAAGACGGCATCGAATCTCTACTCGTGACTTTTATTAAATAAATTGAATCAAAACTGTCAAGATAGGAATAGAAACAATGCCAACATAAATAAATAAATGTAGAATGCAAAGTACTACAACAAATCGGGACCGAACTGCTTAGAGTAAGGTACATACTGAAAGTTCTTAGTGCTTATTAACGTTGCTCTAGAAGCAAAACCAGGGGTACTGGCGACGGACCTCGTAAATTTGAAACTCCCCCTCTTAACTTCCATACCACGCCACAGGTGGACTTTGGGTCCCGACAGATTCAACGTGCATCAGCCCTGGCTACTCGGCGGGTCTTTTGCGGCCAATGCTCGAACCTGCGACTGAAGAAAAATCGCCAGCCACGAATCCGAAACCATGACCACTAGGCTACTGTGGCTACGGTATATACTGAAAATAATCAAGGTTGCATTTCGCTTCAGAACTTGCTTCTTTGCATAAGCCCTCGAAAAAAAATGTGGAAGGCGGATTTCATCTGGTTGAATGGAACCTATGGATCGAAGTTTAATAGAATGCAGCTAGTGAATCAATATAGATTCATGGCGCAAGAGCAGAATCCGTCTCTTGCGTCATAGAGAGAGAACGATTATCTCTACAGTATTTACTTATTAATCATATTATTATCCCTGCTACTACTACAAATTTTATTATTTAAAAAGAATTTCATTTCTCTATTCTTATAAGTGTTTCTTGAGTATGTTGCAAATTGTTTTTTATTAGACACCATTTTGAGGATTTCTTAAAAGTTAAATATTTAGGTATATCCTTATTCCCTGTACAGGATAGTCAAACACATTATTGAAAACCATAACAACAAAAAATCTCGAAGTTATATACAGACAACAAAAAACCCTTAATATTTTAAGTGCATACCCGTCATATAAATAAAATGTTAAGGAAAAGTACTTCTAAATTTTTAAGGGTCTATGAAGTGATTTAGGGACTACTGTTAAAAAAAACATACGTAACTCGCTACATTTTGTAGCTAGATGTAAGCAATTTTGTACGCAAATTAAAAATACTTATATTTTTAACCCTTTGACGGTTAAGGGAATCGACTGTTTTCGCTCTCTTACTACGCGCAGTATTTTTACCTAAAGGTCAATTAAAGTGGCAACCGTTTCTCACTAATCAGCTTTTGAAAATGTCGCCCTCTTTTGGCGGCAATGCAGATAACTCGCTGGATTTAAATAATTGCCTTTGAAGAAATATATACATTAATGTAATATTTACATTTATTAAACGCTCTTTTAAATAATTGTAACTTATTCATCTTCAGAACTATCTAGGTTCTCCTTTTAAGCCAATTCAGCAACTCAAACCAGAGTACACACAAAACCCTAACTAGAATGAGAGTATATTTCCACATTATGCAAGAAATTTAATGGTACTCTCAATGCGTCTGTACGCGGTTAAAAGTGCTGAATTTGACGAGTGATATGGTTTGTAACTCAAATAACATGGATTAATATAGGTGGATGATCTCAGCTTGTCATCAAGAGTACATTGTGGAAATATTTCGTTAGGAGGGAGGGGCTCAGCTGCATTTATTTTGTTTGGAAAACTCCTGACAAACCGAACTCGTCTGTGCCTATCATGATGCGTTATACGAATGTGAGCAGGGCTTGTTCATGACCATAAGGCAATACATTTTTTTTTTTTTTGACATTTTGGTCATTTTTAAGGTACTGCATCCTCTTTATGCCTTATTCAACTTGTTTCCTTTACTACGTGCATTTATTTTTAATGAAATAAAACCAATTATATACATTTAAGTAATTTCTTGAAATTCAGTTCAAAATAATGTTAGGTTCTTAGTGTACTTTTTTTTTTTTATCAGCGTGTACTCATATACTAATAAAAAAAACCACTTGTACGATTCGAGTTCTGTACGAATGTAACTACAGGTACTTTCGGCACTTAATTTACGATTTCCGAAAGGAAAGAAATTGAATAAAAGCTATATGGGAAAAACTTTTTATAAATATAAATTGCAAATTGTTTTGAATATTTTTCAGCTCAAAAATACATTGTAAATATCATATTTTAATGGAAATATTGTAATTTTTATAAGAACAGGGTATTTGGATCAAGCAGAAAAAAAAATCAAAAAGAGTTAGCAAAATAAAATTAAGTAATTTTTGTAATTGAATATAAATTAAAAAATAAATAATTTTTTCAAATTAAATATAAATTAAAAATATCTTAATTCAACTGGGATTAAAAATATATATGCTCAGATAATTTAAACATCTTCGTCAAAGAAGAATTAACTTTTTTAAGGCTAAGTTTAAATAAATCTTATTTACTTAAATTACAAGAATGGTAAATATATTTTATTAGTGACATATCTATGTAATTATTTATCTTTATTGTAAAGAAAACCACATTTATATGCATAAAGAGTATGCATGAGCCCATTTATAATCTATATATGTACTGCTATTTGCAATTCGCTCACTTAAATTATATCTAGCATAATATCCACTGCATTTACAGCTGAATAGTTTGCAAATTATTTATAAATGTTACATTATGCAAACGGAACATAATAGTAACTTCAAAAACTTAATGTTATAAAATTTAAATTTTTTAAAACTTTATTATTCCATTTTTTTAAAATTTTTTTACTAATATTGGGTAATATTTCAAATTTGTGATTTTTTTATTTAAAAAAATTATGTGCACTCTATAGGAAATAAACTTATTATTATCCATGGAAAATATCAGCGCTATCATAAAAACGCTAACACTGATGTCTTACGGTTTAGCATAGCTGATGGTTGCTTAAAACTAATTTTAAAATTCAGTTTTCTAGCGTTCTATTTCTCGGAAATTAATATCTACCAAGTCAGAAAAGCTTAAATTGCTTGATTACTACCTCGAGAATGAATTTCATACTCCGTCGATATATTCGGTGGTAAATCGTTTGATTAATTGAGGCTAATTTCGATGTCACTACAAATTAAGATTAAGTTTTCTAAAATACCCTTGTTAGTTGAATATTAAGCAATGTAAATAAAGTAAGAGAGAGTAATATATAGCCTTGTAAGTAAACCAAAATTAAAGTATAATTTATGTGCCTGTAGATGAAGTAAATTCAATCTTAATTAATAAGACACAAATTGGATATTAATATTTTGTTTTAGTTTTCGAGTTAGTGAAAATAAAGCTTTTTAACATATTTTCAGTTCTATTGCTACTCTTTTAACTCAAGTGAGGGCTTTTGGCTTAAGAATTAAAAGTATGAAAGAGATTTAAAAAAATAAAGTTTCAGAGTGTCCACATTATTCGCAGAAAAATCACTTTTTTTTAAACATTTCCTTAACATTACTAAATTCTGAATGAAGAAAATAATATAATGAATTTAATCGACGAGTAGAAAAGAGCCTTCAAATTTATGATTGTAATGAGAACACTTTTTATCTGTTAAGAATATTATAAATTTAGATGAGACAGACAGGCAATATATATAGGTCTTTAAAATGGATAATGCAAGTAGCTTAGCCTCGCATTTTCTCCAGATCAGGTTGTATAAGATGAAGGAATTCTGAGGTACCTTGATGATGTCTATCAGTATATTAGGGATTTTCTACAGATTTATGACTATGGGAAACTTGATTCAGTAGATTTTATGAGAGCGCGATCGCATAAATTAAAGATTAATTTAGAATTCTATCAGCAAATAAGAAGGAACTCTTTACTAATGGGTTGTAGAATGGGGGAAATTAAACAATTAAACTGTTTTATGTGAAATCTTTATATATATATATATATATATATATGTGTGTGTGTGTGTGTGTATATATATTGGTATGCGAAATTAAGTTACAGGTGCTTTTTGCCATACCCCCAAGAGAAATCATCTCAGAGGCATGGAATTCAGAAATGAGAGACAGCATTTTGTATTTAAATGATATTTAAACATTGCAGCGCAAAATGAATACAAGGCAAAAAAAAAAAATGAAATCAAGCTAAAAAAGGCTTTATTGAACTCATAGTAACGTTACACTTGATTATCTGCCCAAGGGAGAGAACAACAAGCAGATATTTCTTAGTATGGGATATGCCCATACTAAGAAACAGTTTCATAATTTTGACAATGCAAAAATAAAAGAATTCATTGTCGTTAACAGAAAAATCATTTCACTTTGAAATATTTTTTCTCATAAACTTAAGATACATACACGAAATCGATAAGAATGTGGAAAATTTGGCGATTTAACTGCAGCGCGTGGAGAACGGAAAACATATGTTTAACATATTAAGCTACGACATTTTAGTTAAGCTATACCTTTTTTGTTCAACTTTGCTTGTGTTGCGAAGATATTCATTATGGGCTACGTGCAGCCCACAGACCTCGAGTTTTATGTGTTTGAGTTAGAAGCTCAATTTCAATAAACGTGTAGATGCCTCACTAGTATACGTGATTGAATTATTAATAGCTAGAATTTCACATAGCGTGCCAAAATACTCGCTTCTAGGGCTACTGGGATACCTTGGATACCATTATAAAAGAACAAACACAATTCTGAAAAAGAATTTTTAGCTATTTCAACTAAGTTATATTTTACATTTTTACTATTAATTTATTATGTCGTTTGATGTAAATCTATTTCTTTAAAAGATATAATTTGATTTCGTTTTTTAAAAAAATAGCTATAAATTTATACGTCTACGAGATTTTGTAATAATTATTTTCACAGGAAAAATTAATTTTCTATATTGTCCAATTTACTATTATGCCAGTAATTAATAATTAGTAGCAAAGACATTTAAACTTCAAAACTTTCGAAAATTTGAAAAAAATTATTTATTAAAGTCTTATCTTTTCTGAACATTTTGGTGCCAAAATTTTACCGTTATTACGAAATCTTCCAAAGTTATTGAGAATAAAGTAAAATTTGTACAATTTCTTTTTTCGTAAATTTCTAATTTAACTTCATTTTTCTCAAAGTCGAAAATTTTAACTTGCGCACCAGGGATTTATCACGAACATTTTTAACATATTAGTTTAATAATTTCATGAACATATATTCTAATTAAATTTCTTTATTACTTATAACATGAAATTTTATACACATTACTAAGGGAAAAAATTAAATGAATTTTAATTGGCTCTCATTTCAAAATTTTATAATAACCTTAGTATTATTATAAAAGCTTTTTTAAAACGTTTTTATGTATTTTACTTAGTGTGTGTGTTTCATTAAATTTTCGATCGTTAATTTAACCAACTTCCCATCAAGCTAGAGATCTGATTTCTTGGGAATCGTTCTTACTCGTCTAACAATGCAATATTTAGACATTTGCGACAAGTTGTATCTAATATTTTCTTTAGTAATACAGTTTAGCCCAACCACTTGGGGCGATTTCAAAAATAGGCACCAAACTTTGCGATTTTTTTTGGTTGAACGTTTAGTCCGTCAAGCGGACCAGGGTAGCCAAATTTGGAAATACCGCCAAATAATTCTTGTCGCCAAGGGTGGTTGGGTTAAACTGCATTCCAACCATTTAATTTACCGGATGAATTAATTAATTTTAGTTAGTTTTAACGTTTTTATGTATTTCGCTTGGTGTGTGTCTGTCTGTGTGTGTATCAGTGTGTCATTAAATTTTCTATAAACAATTTAACCAATTTCCCATCAAGCTAGAGCTCTGAAACTTTGGGAATCGTTCTTACTCGCCTAACAATGCAATTTATAAGTATTTGCGACCATGTTTAACTAATATTTCAATAATTTTCTTTAATAAACCTTGCCACCATATAAAAACGTTGTTTTTAAAAACGTTTTTTTTTTTTATCTCGAATTATTTCCTCTAAAATTTTTAAAAGGTGTCTAAAACTTCAAAACTGATCAATTTTTAATTGCTTCACTTTTCTTTTGTAAATTTTGATCGTTGTCTTACTTCAGGATCATGCGAGCAGCAAAATATGGATTATCGTAATTTTTGAAATGTGTCCAATACATACTTTTATATATAAAAAAAATTAAGTGTTTTAAAAATTACATGAGATTAGGATGACAATGTAAATATATATAAGAGTATTGTATTGTAAATATTCAATACTCTATTTTGTGATATGTTGAATTATATCGGTTTAAAAATAAGGATGTTTTGCTTACACGGATGATTATTAAGAGTTCTGAGAATCTTTAATTAATACGTGAAAATACAAGGGGGGGGGCAGAAAGTAAGTGTAATGAATATTTGACTCTCAAAGAAAGCTGTATATTTCGGAAAAGTGAATTGACAACAAGATCAATATACGAGTACGACGTGTGGCTCTTAAATAAAGAGACTGATGGTATTTTTCAAGACGTATAAATGCTCCAATCAGCAGTAACCGTCGGAGTTTAGAGCCCCTTAGATGCATAACAAATCTTAATGTTATCTTTACCGTAAGCTTATTAGAGTTTTCCCGTGTTTAAGTCATTTTAAAATTATATTTATAACAATCAGCTATCGTGGCTCGGTGGTCTAGGGGTATGATTCGCGCTTCGGGTGCGCGAGGTCCCGGGTTCAATTCCCGGCCGAGCCCGTAGTGTTGTTTTTAAACACTTTAATTGAAAATGTTGAATTTCTCTATCATTAAGTTGGAATTATGAAAAGTAAAAGAATGCTTGATAAACTGCTGCGTTTTTATTTATTTACTGTAAAACATAAATGATAGCTTGAATCCTTAAAAATTGCAAATGTATAATTTTTTGAAATTTTATTCTAATTGAATTGATCTTATAATTCAAATGCAAATATTTTATAAGGTTTAAAATAAATTTCAGAGAAGTATTTAAATTTAATATTAATATGTTTTTGCAAAAAGAAATATATATATATATATATTTGTAATTTTATCTCCAGTATAAAACTGAAGATGTATTTATTTTCTATTTAATTGTATTAAACTATATTTTAGAAGAAATCATTTTTAATTTTTTTGATTAAAAGTAATCATCAGTTAACAATCATAATAATGCATTTCAATAAGAAAGAACTACTATTTAAATAGCGAAATAGGAATAATTTGTTTCCTTAATAATTTTAATCGAATTAGTTACAGTTAATTTTCATAATAATAATTTCCAAGTCAAAATGACACGTTCTTTCTGGTTTTATATTTAGTTAAGTATACAATAAAACCCTCTAGTATATTTTTAGTAACATTGGAAACTTTCTGAGTTTAATAATATGTTTTATTTATCCAAATTTTAACTATTTTAACAGAATTATATCAAAATATTTTGATACGTCCATGAGGAAAAAGGAAATGGTATGTAATTTTTTCACGCTCTAACTTGAAATTGAATTTTACGCAATTATTCTGCCATCTTAACCTGTTTTGCAAGTTTTGAGTTAAGCCCACACATTTGTAGACTTTCGTCAATGACTACAACGGAAGTATTAGGCTGATTAAAACCATTTAATTCAATAATTTTCTAAAACTCCAATTTATAATTTTTTCTCTGAAAAATGCTTAAAATAAAAACGAAAGTTCTTTGTGTTAGAAAGCTTCGTATTCAACAAAATAAAAATTCAAAATTTCTATCATTATATATATAGGTATTTAAGATGTATAAAACTCAATATTACTTAATAATAATATCTTTAATGATTTTTCACTTAAATCTCATTCATTTCATATCTTCTTTTCTTTTCTTAAGATATATAGAATTTTGATTTTATTTAAAAAGCATTAGTGTACTTTATTTTAAATTTCTAACTGAAACAAGTTAATATTTTTGCCTGTATTCATAAATCTTGTTAGATATTTAATATTCAAAACCAAAAATCCAGGTTTCTAGAATACGCTTTATGGCACATTATTACACAAATATTTATAATTTATTAATAATTTTAATAATTAGTTTATCAAAACTTTATCAGTTATAAAAATGTAATAGAAATTTTCAGCTTATCGGTTTGTTTCTTTACTTAGGAATACTTAAGTATTTTACTTATTATTTTTGATATTACACAGTAAAGCTACATAATATTTTATAATTATATTCTTGATTAAAAATCTAATCCATATCTTTTATTTTGATTCGTAATTAGATATTTTAAAAATTTATTATTTATTCAAGCATTTATAAAATAATCTATTATTAATGCATTTTGTATTATTAATTGAGTAATAATAGATATTATTCGCGATTACTTTTTATTATAAATATTCGCAATTATTTTTTTATTACATCTGTTTCTTTCGATCATCAGATGGCGACACGCATTAAACAAAGAATTTTATATTGTTA
>BMAW01091358.1:13116-40176 GCA_019974015.1 Nephila pilipes
GGATAAAACAATGTTATCAGACGACATTTCGATAACGTAATTCGAGAGTGTTGTGAACTTGTTAAAAATAATTCTGAATATTGAATAAAACCATAAATAATCAGCTTAGAATCTCGAGTCATGTTGATATGAGTGATATTAGATTAAAAGCGTGATAAAATTATTGCAATACGCAGCGTTTCGTAAAATCTAGTCTCAGTAATCTGGAAGGTATTGGATTGAGAATTATCGGATTTCCGAAATTCGCTAATAATAACATATTTAAATTACAAAAGCAATTATTTTTGTATATAATTTAACACAGTACACGTAAATAAAGCATCAAACACACAGAATAACTAATGCTATGAAAAATATGATATTTGATACTGATGTAGTATGCTTAAAACAAATTTTTAATACTATTCAGCCTTTATAAAAACGTTGTATTACTCGCAATGCTGGGGAAATGAACGCTATTTTTTTTTTTTTTGAGTACTGCACTTTTCCATAATTTAATTAATTAAAATTGTTTTCTGATACTTTGAGTTTGTTTCGATATTCTTAAGAGTGCAAAGTATTCTCAACACAATATTATCGCTTTAATTTTTATAATGAATATTAATCAATTTTTCTATTAAACATACCGCAGAATAATTTAATCAAACGTTTTATGTTTAAGGAAATGAGTTAACCTGTTCTTTTATTAGAGTTTTGAAAAATCTAAAATTATTTTCAAGGGGAAATAAAAACAAAATGATAACGGATAATTATAAACTCAGAAAAATGAAGTTTCAAAAGGATTTTATAAAAAAAATGAAAATGAAACATAAATAATACATATACTTAGATATAAAGGTTTAATTGTTGTAAAATACATTACCCTATTTATGTTGACGATGATAATTGTTCAGAGCAATGCAATTTTTCAGTTTCAGGTATATTTTGTTTTCCAAGTCAAAACATTATGAGTACAATGAATTCAGAGCTTAAAATTCAGGCCTTTTCACTATAAATATGAAATAAAAGTATATCTGAAATCATATCTACTGACTTGCGATTGTTCATTTATTGATTTTCTTATTCATTTTAAGAATGTGCAACAGATAAAAAAAAAACAGAATATAATATGCAAAATAAATATACATACAAAAGCAGGAAGCATACTTTTAACATCAAAAGTACAATCAAATTGAAACCTAATCCCCATCAAAATACAAACTAGAACACGAATAAAAGGAAGAAAAGGATTCATGCGAAATTTTAAAAAAAAAAATCACAAAATTTCTGATTTAGTGCAATAACATACGAAACGATTTCCAAAACATATAATTTAAAAATATAATATAGAAAAAAAAAACAATGAATAAAATATTACGCATAAGATAAGGTGAATGTAAATACGAAAGAATAATTTGCAAATAAAATCTGAAACAAAAAGAAAATGAAATAAAAGTCAATTTTTAATGAAATTGGTTAAAATAAAGGAATATGTACACACTAATACACTTATCCATCTTCACGCGCAGGCAAAAATTAAAACTTGCATTAATTTTCATTTACATAATACACTTTGCCTTTTTTCGCTTTTTTACTGTGCATAAAAATCATAAGAGTTCTTAACAGTTCTGAAACGAAAAAAGGAATGTTAATATTGTATGAGTAATATTCAAAATAATTACATGTAGAAATTCAGATTTAAGACATCACGAGAAATATTTTGGTGAATAAAAAAACCAGAAACATCTATTGGAACTTTTAAAATGAAAAAATTGTTAAATGATGATAAATTATCCTATTTTAATTATTTTTAATTTATATTAATAATTAAAATATCTCTAATTATTTAAAAGCTTTTCATGAATATTAAAAAGTAGGTGAAATCTCCTTATACAAATTATCACAAATTTAATATAAATTTACTACGATTTTTTTCAGGCAATTTTTAATTAATAATTTTCTCCTGATAATACAGATATTTGATTTAAAGTATTTATATAACTGTTTTGAAAAATCAAGAATCAGAGTTCAATTATTATGCAGGAGAGAAAACAGGTATGTTGTTTGTTAAACTCAGCATACAAATAGTTGACCAAATAATAATAAAAAAGCACTCGTAATCCGAGTCGAATGTTTATTGATATGGCATTGGTTCATTATTAGTATTGGTAACAATAATTTACCTGGAAATCAGTTTATACAGATACCTCACATAAAATAACAGTATTTTATAACATTCCTAAATGTTTCCTAATTTTGCCCCGTTAACAGAGGGAATCATCTTCTTTTGTCGCTCAAGATATTTTCACATATTCAATAATTTTTTGACTTCCGTCTGCCAGCCATTTTGATTTCATGAACAGGATATTATTCTCATGAAATTTCTAGTCTCCTCTTCAATTTTAGACAATTATATATATTTGAAAGCTATATAATATAGGCATATCGTAAAGATCAGAAAAAAAGAATTTTTTTACGAAATCATATTTTCTTCCCGAATTTCGAAAATATTTTTAAGAACCGGAAATCCCATAAACGAATAATTAAAATAGACTTAAAAATATTTTAAGAAATCGGAGATAAAATGGTATTCGCTATAAAATTTCATACATTTTTTGTCTCTTTTAAAGAACTCTTTTTAATTGCATTCAAATATATAAAATATTCCAGGCTTGTTAAAGAAAATAGAATATCCTTAAGATTAACATTATGTTTTTGAAATCAAAATGGTTGGTAGATGGAATCCTTCCTGTCTTATATCCAAATCGATCCAGTTCATTGTTTCGTTTCATTTTTATTAAATAAAATTGTGCTGAACTTTGCTGTACACACGGAAGCATTATCTGCCTGAAACAGCCACAAGGGAAGATTGTCCACATAATTAATTGTGATCACTTATTAAAGTCGCACTGAGAAGCAACGTGAGGTGCTATTGCCGTTGGACTACATAATTTTGAATCTAGGTCAAGTGACAAGGACGACAACTGAGCTGGCACATCCCTCTCCTAACTTCCACAATACACCGACTTGAACCTTAAACAGTTTTTATGTGGCTCAGCCCGATACATAGTGGGTGTCTGCATCAGTGGATGTACGTGATCCAGGATAGTGGTTGAACAGATTTAAGTTTTAATTCGATCCTTCAGAATGACTATTGTTCTTAAAGAATGCCAAATAACACTCTCTTCCCCCCCACATCGAAAAATATGTCTCTTTCTGTAATACCTATTAAAGAAGGGATTCTTCTATGGGATATCGACAAACATAAACTATTTTCTGGTTGAAAATTAAGTGTAAGACTATTTACAGGCTTTAATTATATTCCATTCATAAGGGTACCCGTTATGTTGCTCTCTGCCCCAAAGTATACTTATTTAGACATCTGTGCTACTAATGAAGGACCTGCATTGAGCAGCACAGCTGTGACATACCTATCAATGAAAATTCAGACGAACTGTCCCTCTTAGAATGAAATCTTTTTCACCGATGTTTCAATCTGCTGTTATTAGCTCAACTGTAGATTTGCTGTTTTGGTCAGTAGTTTAATACGTTGCTCGGTGATTTCGTCAACCTTTCTACATCTACAATTCAACGTTTATAAGTAATGCGGTTAGTCTAATAAGTGTTCGGGGGCTGCAGTAGCCTAGTGGTCAAGGTCGTGAACTAGCGGCCGGCGATTTTCGTTCTGTCGCGGGTTCGATCCTTGGCCGCTAAAGACCCGCCGTGTAGCCGGGGCTGATGCACGTTAAATCTGTTCGGGGCCCAAAGTCCTCACGTTGGCGTGGTGTGGATGTTAGGAGAGGGGGGTGCCAGCTCAGGTGTCGTCCTCGTCACTTGACCGTGGTTCAAAATTACGAGGTCCGTCGCCAATAGCCCTCGTGTTGCTTCTAGTGCGACGTTAATAAAAACTAAAAATAATAATAATAATTGTTCATGTTTTAGTACCTGGTTAAAATGCTACAATTAGTTCCTCTCACCACTCCAAATGTTTCATCAAATTTGCACACTGAAACCACTTCTAGGTGCCTTTTAGCAAACAGCTGAAATCTGAAACACTAAATTAATAACAGATAACTCAAATATTATATATAATTGCATCAAATATCGTGACAGCTGACTTCCTAACCCTAGTTATTTTACGGAAACAGCACCCCCATTCCCTAACGATTTGCATAAAGACAATGGATTAGATTTTCCCTTAATTTGTCTGTATTCTGTAACTTCAAAGAAAGACAGATGGTCCTCACTTCGAATATTTTCTCTCGCTACTCGGCTGTGGCTCGTATTTGAGACATTTATCCCGAATAGCACTTGCGTTGCTCGAATTAATATTTTTGAATCATACGAAACCTTTAATTCTACAAGCTATTCAAAAGGATTTTACTTTCTCGTTCCGTCTTGCTTTAAGCAGATTGATTTTTTCTGACAAATGCTCATCTTTTTGTAGAAACTTTGAAGTTACACAAGATAAAATTTACAAAACTAAAGTTATAACTTTAGAAATTTGAATAAGAGATTAAAACATAATATTACAATACGCAAACATTCAGACTCAGTTAACTCATGAGCCCACTGAACTTGTGGTATTACTTTGACTCATGTTTTGTTAGATTCAGATTTATCATTTTTCAGAGGATTTCGGGACTTCTAGCTAAGAGAAGACATTCATTACTTTTTTTTTTTCAATTTTGTCAATCGCGGAATAAACATGCTATGGAATTCCTAATTATAATAAGAAAAATTAGGACCATGGGAAAGATATAATTTTAAGAGAGCTTGCGCATTTTAAATGAGAAAATGATGCTACTGGGGTAAAGTAAAAATCTTTTAAGAAACCAGAACTAAAGGAAATAAACCAACAGAAGAGTTGAGATCTTAAACAACACCCAAAAATAGACGAGGAAGGACCTGAGTCAAAAAAAGGGGGGTGGGTAAAGAACGAAACTTATAATTAACCTTGAAAGAAACGCGTCAATGAAACTATAGCTGAAAAAGAACATAATAAAAATTCGAGCGTTTAAGTGGAACTTCAAGGAGTTCAAAACGTTAAGACATGGAGTTTAAAAATAAGATGACGGATCCTAAAATCGGATCACTATTCAAGTCCAAGTGAAAGGCATGTATGTAACG
This sequence comes from Nephila pilipes, assembly GCA_019974015.1. NCBI lineage: Eukaryota > Metazoa > Arthropoda > Arachnida > Araneae > Nephilidae > Nephila > Nephila pilipes. The sequence goes on from BMAW01091358.1 coordinate 18,226, forward strand.
AGAGCGTGGGAATGTTTCTACACCGAATTTCTGAGACAAGACGGGGATACGCGTTGGGACTTTCGTCACATAAGTATGAAGATGAAAATCTTACTAAAAATACACCTCTCTAAGAAACCGCAATCATTTTCAAGCGACGTTAATATTACTGCGGCTGGTGTCCCCAACATCTTATTTATGCAAACCGGTGATGTGGTTTTCTATCATTTAGTTCCATTTTGGAAGCTATTCCACCTGGTTTACATTAACACTCTTTTATTGACGTCATGGACCTAAACATTGCGGCCGGTAAGTAACGGCCGCTAAAGAGAACTATACCTTAAACGGAATTGAACAACCGGTTGTGTTTTAGAAGTATCCTTTTAAAGCTTAGTACTAAGAGAGGATCAACTATTTTAATATTTTAGGTTTGAATGTTTATATTTTAGATATGAATCACACTATTTCAAGAAAAGCAAAATGCTCCTCTTTGATTTTTTTCTATTTTGTTTATTTCTTTTTTTACTTTTGTAAAATATTATTTTTCAAAATTTCACAGCCAGGGGTATTAGTTGTACGTGTAACCATTTTATTGGTCAAATTCTTAAAGTTACGAATATCTTTTCTTGTATAAGTGATTTATATAATATTTTAAGCAACTACGAAACAATTTAAGCGTAACGTTAAAAATTTATATTGATGTTGGAATTCATATTATGCTAAATTTATATTATATATATTAACTTGCGGTTTATTAACCCTATACCTCACTCCAGCTAATTATTGCGATCCAACTGTGATAATTTTATCTTTTCTAATAAAACAAGAAAGAAATGTCAGTTGAAAAAACAATGATACAAAATTTCGGACAGAGTAACGGATAGAGTTAATGATCTTGTAATTTAATAAAAAAAATTAATTACGCGAAAACTAATTAAAGGATTTAATCAAATTCCTTCCTGAAATAAAATGACATTTTCTACATTCATACAAACATTTTATTTGCAGAGAATGGAATCGAAGCGTCTTGGGAAATTAAGTCTTCGAATTTTATAAAAAAAAAAAAAAAAAAAAAAAAGAAATCGGCGAACTAAAATTTATTCCGAAGAAAAGTTCCCTCTGAAAGCAGAATGGGTAACTGTAATGCAAAAACTTTCCGGTGGGAAAGAGTAAATAAAGAAGATAAACATGGAATGGATTTGAGAATCATTTTTTAAATTCAATTTCAGACCAAGAAACATTTAAATTACGCGTAAAATTACTTTTGGAATTTCTTCCAGAATGAAAAGAGAACTTTCAACAAACTTAGATGAGAAATGTCCCTTTTAGTCCCTTCTTTAATCAATTGATAATCTGAAAAATGATCTAGTTTTCATTAGTATTTACTTATCAGGGGATTTTGTAAATTTTTAATCATTGCTAAGAAATAACTGAGGAATAATGATTAAAATTATTCTGAATTTCATTTATCCCTTTGTGCATAATATTATAAACTATAGCTATTAATACTAATTTGTTTGGTTTCAGGAATAGCCGTAGAGTAAAGTAACACGTAATATCGCTCAGGTTTAATTGTTATCCCATGGTATCGTATAGTGTCAATTATTCTTAAAGATAACCAAGACAGACAGATCTTAGACTTCTGTCCCCTGTCTCCTTATAGAGTTCATTAATTGGTATTTACTTATCAGAGGACATGGTAAAATTTTAATGATGTCTAAAAATAACTGAGAGATATCCTGATAAAATAATTCTGCATTGCCCTTATACTTAATATTGTAAGTTACAGCTTTTAACATTGATTTGTTTGGCTTCAGGAAGTGCCGTAGAGTGAAGTTACACGTAGTATCGCTCAGGTTTAATTGTTATCCCGTGGTATGGTAAGGTTTTAATTATTCTTAAAGAAAACCAAGATAGAGATATACTTAAGACTGTTCTCCCCTATCATCATCCAGAGTTTATTCATTCGTACTTATCTACCAGAGGACTTCGTAAATTTTTAAGCATTTCTAAGAAATAACTGAGATATCATGATTAAAATTATTCTGCATTTCTTTTATTCTTTTGAGGAAAACTCTGTAAATTACAGATATTAATATTGATTTGTTTGCCTTCAGGAAGAAGTAGATTGATGTAATACGCACTATCGTACAATTTTAATTGTTATCCGGTTATATGGTCGTGATTATTTATTAAAATAAACAAGATAGAGACAGAGGAACTTAAGGATTCTTTCCCTAGTCATCATCCGGAGTTCATTCATTTGTATTTGCTTATCAGAGTATATCGAAATATTTAATTATTACTAAGAAATAAATAAGATATCTGAAGAAAAAAAAATTCTTTATTTTTATTTATAGTGTTCTACATAGTGCCGTAAATTACAACTAATAATAATGATTTGCTTATTTTCAGGAAACCGTAGGTTAATGATGATGATAGTGAAGTTTTATATGCGCAAGAGCCAGATGTGGCCATACTGCGCCAAACAAGGTAAATCTGTGATTTAGACGTTAAAACAATGAAAATAGATTGGTCGACAAGAAGGGTCAAGTGAGAAAGTAAAGTTTATTGGCGCAAGAGCCAAATATGGCTATGCTGCGCCAAAAAAGATTTAACTGTTGTCTAGACGTGAAGAAAAGACACAAATTGGTTGACAAGAAGAAGGGTCGAAAATAGAGAGGGACAGCGCCAAACAAGTTAAATCTATGAACTAGACATTAAAACATTGAAAAAAAATGATAGACAAAAAGGTCATGTAAGAAAGTAAGGTTAATTGGCGCATGAGCCATATATGGCTATGATGCGTCAAACAAGAATTAATTGTGGTCTAGACGAGAAGAAATTGAGGAAAAGACAAATTGGTTGACAAGAAGGAGGGTCGAAAATAGAGAAGGATCGCTAGGGTAGCCCAAATGGTGTTTACATCGCTAGGGTTCCGTTGGTGTTTACCAAAGACAGTAAACTCCATGGGAAAGAAAAAGATCGCAAGGGTGCCTCAAGGTCATGATGCTCGTGCTTACCTAAAGAAGGCAAGTCCTTGAGGTCCTCTGATATAATCCCCTGGGGCAGGATGCCCGACTACACCCTCAGACGCTGGGTACCCATTTTAGTCGCCTCTTACGACATGCATGAGCTACAATGGGACTATTCTGTCATTCCCGGTCACCACACGGGTCAAGCCGTTGGTTAAAGTAACCCGTCATATTGCAGAGTTTCAATTATTATCCCATTATTTTGTTCGATTTCAATTATTAATCAAAAGAAACATGACAGAAACTTACGACTTGTCTATTTAGTCATTATCTAGTGTTATACATTTCTTCCAGCTTTTTACTTATCAAATGCCGTCATCGTAGAACTCAGCAGATGGAACTGTATCTTCTCCACACTGCAAGCTACTTCAATCTACGTCTTCTTGAAACCACACAAATCGACAATATTAAATATAATTTGCAACTTGATTATCTTTAAGGATAAATTAATATGCAGAATAAATTTTATCTAGATATTTAAGCCATTTCTTAATAATAATCAAATCCTTACATACTCCTCTTATATAATTTGAAATATGTTCCTTGTCAAGTATTTTAAATAAATATTAAGTATAAAAGTATTTTAATCTATCTCAAATCATCAGATTTACTGATCATATATCACAGTAGAATATAATATAACACTAAGGGAATTGGAATATAATAGTAAGTATATATATAAGAATCGGAATATAATAATAAGAGAAATAGAATACAATTATATTGTAATATATAAATTAGTAACAAGTTGGTGAGTTTTCTAAAATGATTATATGTTGAATTTATTACTGTTGTAATGTCAGTACCCCAAAAAATAACGCTGTCTCTTAAATTTTTGGCTTTTTTAAAACCTTTAAAATAAGTTTACTATTTCTGAAAATCCCACTATATTGCATATTCCATAACTAACATCAAATCACCCTCAAAACATACAGATTTCTAAAGTATAAAAACGATGACAACTTTTAACAGCAAAAATAAATACAAATCAAAACGCGATTAAATCAAATTACTATTCAAATAAAAAATCAAGCAAACTATAAAATAATAAATTAAATATATCTTAAGGCAAATGGAAAGATTATTGTTATAAAAATTTATTTTATTTTTGTCTTTTACATTTTAATTTGCTCTCAACGCAAATTGTTAATTTCATGAATTTACAAATTAAAACAAGTTCTTAAATTCAGGAAGATATTTAAATTCAAGAAACGTGCAGTTTAAAACAGACATTTCCTCCCAAACAAAGCTTTAATTTAATAAAATGTTTAACTTTAAACTTGTTTTTAAGCAGAAACAAAGTTTTAAATCTACGTACAATGTAATTACAACTAAAAGCTTTTTTTTTTATTTATTCCTCCATATCCTCTTCGTATCTGGTGATTGGAAAACATTTTAATGAATAAACACATTCATCATGAAAGGATATTTTTACGATTGATCTTATACTTTAATTAAAAATAAAATTTATAATGTTGGTAGTTTTAAATGAAATTAACATTAGTTACATTGTAACTAAAATCTATGCACATACTTTGTTTTAAAAGTTATATTAATTAGTAATGTTATTCCTTGAATTTGTATTGGTGAAATTCAGAAAAATCGTAACTAAAATTGTTTATTATAGTTGGTGTGGAGAACATAATTCTCATTAAAGTTCAGTGGAGGCATGTATCTTGAGTAAAAATATAGAGACGTAAGTTGGAGAACTGTAGAGTCAATTAAAATCTATTGTGTTAGGTTTGGTTGTGTTAAGGCTCCCGTCTACCCGCCATTTTGATTTCGTGGACGAAATGTTAATCCTATGGAATTTCGACTTTAATTCTCACATCTTTATTATTTGACTATTTGAATGCAATAAAGTGCATTTGAAAGAGCAAAAAATAACGAAGGCTTCTTTGGAATTACTTTTTTCCTCCGATTTTTAAAAAAATATTTGAAAATATTCTTTGAAGACCGGAAAACTAAAAAACGAATAATTAAAATAAGAATAAAAATATTTTTAAAAATCTTAGGAAAAAAGTGATTCCACAGAAGCATTGATTATTTTTTGCTCTTTGAAAAGCACTTTATTGCATTTAAATAAATCAAATAGTAAAGATGGGAGAATTCAAATCGAAATTCCATAGGATTAACATTACTCCCACGAAATCAAAATGGCGGGTAGAGGTTAGCCTTAATTATACAAACTGTTCATTCGTTACCAGGTTTGAAATATCAATATATCATAATTTTGCTTAAACGTTAAAAAAAAAAAAAAAAGAGTTTTATTTGGAAATTCAAAGCTCATAAAAGATAACTACATATCTAATATTAAAAGTTGTAAATATGTTGCTGGATTTACTAAAATACTTATAAAGTTCAACAATTGGGTGAAGATAAAATTAAATATTATCTTGCTGTTTCATTTAAAAATGAGGTATTTCATTTTAATACATAATGTATTAGCTTAATTTCAGTCTCAAATCTGATTTCAATCTATGAGGGTGGTTCAAAGATTTCTTACTTTTCAGAATGCGTTCCTGGGATAAATTGGTGTTATCGTTGTGTGTTGTCATATATTATACACTGTGTCAAAAAGAATGTGACTCTGATTCAAAAATTTATTTTGTTTGTTGTCACGTTGTCATCGCCAATATGTTCATGATGAAACAATCGAAGACCAATCAACAATAAAAATACTTTATTCATCTTAAATCCAAAGAAGGCAAAGACGGTCCCACTGGCTGGAATCCTTTATGGAGAGGATTATTTGGGATGCTAATTGGTCATACTTAAAGACTTCTCAGAAAAAGAAGAAAAACGATGAATAAAAAAATAACATTAAGTTACACCAATTATTTTATTTTAGGGTGTAGCTTATTTCTCATTCCTAACATGGACGCGTAACCACCTTCATATGTTGAATCTGACTTATTATGAAGTTTTACGGGGAAGGGGGGGTGTTGATAATACCGTCAATTCCCCCTAATTTCCTTTCAGAAGGTGTGCGGGATGCAAGCAACTTTTCTGTCGTTCTTGAGAGCTGTTACACTAAACATTTCACTTTAGCTGCACAAAACTGTTCCATTAATTTAATTATGCCACACCGAAAACGGACTACACTCCACGTAAAAGAAGCTTCAAATGTCGTAGATTTTAAATAATACTTATTTTAATGCAAACAGAAGCATCTGCAATCATTACAAAAGTAGACCGATTGAAAAAATTTATAGAACAACACATAATAATAATGTTTTTGTTGCCAATCGCATAGGAGGAAATCTCTTCCATAATCATTTAAGCAAACGATTTTTTCGTAATATTTACTTTTTTTTTGAGAGGCAAAGAACTATTCATTTATTTCAAACTTAACATTTACAAATTTAAGACTTACGTGAGTGGAGAAAAAATCGTTTCTCCTTTTCTTCAAATCTCCTAACAGTTCCTCAGTCAAAATGACGTCAAAAATGACGTATGACGACGCCACAGTTTTGAGCTGTTGGAATTTGCAGTGACCTAAAAAGGGAGGAAAATACGAATGTGTTTAACTTAGTATGACAAAGGTATATCAAATATAAAAGGGACTTTTTAAATACCAGCAAATTATTTTTATATATTTTGTCTGTCAAACATGATAGGTATTACAAGTTAGAATAATCATTTGGCATTTATTTTATTCACGTGATCATTTTTAAGCCACTAGCCCTTGAAAAAAGTAATATGCATCAAATAATTCGAGATAAAAACCAACGTTTTGATGTGGTGGCAAAGTTTATTAAAGAAATTTATTGAAATATTAGTTAAAATTGGTCGCAAATATCTAAATATCTAGATAGGAGGTGTTCTAGGATAGGATAAGAGGTTTATATCTAGGAGGTGTTGGTTTTACGGACTTAACGTTCAGCCAAAAAAAAATTGTCAAGTTTGGTACCAATTTTTAATATCGCGCCAAGTGGTTGGGCTAAACTGCATTATTAAAGAAATTATTAGTTGAAACTTGTCGCAAATGTCTTAATATTGCATTGTTAGGAGAGTAAGAACAATTCTCAAAGTTTCAGAACTCTAGCTCGATGGGAAGTTGGTTAAATTAACGATCGAAATTTGATGACATACACACCAAGTGAAATACATAAAAACGTTTTAAATATGGCATACAAAATAAAGGTAACTAGCAAGTAACAAACATTTACTAAAATATAGTAGAAAACTTTTAAAAAATTTATAATTGTACATTATTACCGATTATGTCCAATTAACTATTAATAGTCAAGCTGATTCCCGGCATCCTTTTTCCTATTAATAAAAACAACATTTTAGCCGTTGGCAAAATAATACCTCCCAGAGCAATTAGTCTTTCACTGTCCTGCACAGTGTATCGAACAAAAAAAAGTCCGCTTTCAGAGAATAAGAAAACAAATTTATTAATTATTCTATGCTGGTAAATTAATGTTGGAAAAAGATATTGTTTTTTTACAAATTTTTGCGATTTTATGTTAATGATTACTCATATATTTTAAGTGTTTTATACCTTCATCAAAATTAAAGTGTTCAGAATGCCTTTATCAAAATTAGGTTGTGTTTCAACTAAACAAAAGGTGGTGACGAACATTGGAGATTCTAGATAAAAGTGAGCGATTGTGATTGTTTATAAATGTCGCACTAAAAAATTATCATGATGACTAATGGCAATGGATTTCGTAAATTTCAGTCCCGGTCAAGTTAAGAGGACAATACCTGTGCTCGAACCTTCCTCTCCAAACATCCACACCATACTTTAGCATTTTTTTTCAAGCCTCAAAAGATTCAACGAGAATCAGCCTCGCTACACGGCCGGTCTTTTGTAATATCAGGACTCGATTGCTTGGTTGGTTTTATTATCGTCGTACTGGGAGAAACACGCAGACAATCGGCGACAGACCTCATAATTCTGAGCTTCAGTCAAGTGACGAGGACGACACCTCAGTTGACTCTTTCTTCTCCTAACTTCCACACTATATGAACGAGAGGACTTTAAGCCACGACAGACTTAACGTGCATCAGCCCCGACTACACTACGTGTCTTTAGTGGCATCAAGGCTCCAACCTACGACTCAAAGAAAAACGCTGGCTGCGAGTTTGCTACCATGGCTAGCAGCGGTAGCCTAGTGGTCATGGTTTCGAATTTGTGGCCTGCGGTTTTCGTTCAGTCATGGATTCGAGCCTTGGCCGCTAAGGACCCGAATTGTAGTCGGGCTGATGCATGATAAATCTGTTGGGCCCAAATTCCTCCCGTTGCCGTGGTGTGAAAGTTAGGAGAGAGGGGTGCCAGCTCAGGTGTCGTCTTGGTCACTGGACCGAGGTTCAAAATTACAAGGTCCGTCGCCAGTAGCCCTCGTGTTGCTTCTAGTGCGACGTTAATAAAAACTAAACAAAACTAAACTTGTTACCATAGCCACTAGGCTATCGCGGCCCCTACCTAAGTTCATGGAGGAAATCATTCTGAATGAAAAGTTGATTCGTTTTATGAAACTGAAATGTTTTGTTTCCTAAAAGTGTTATTTCGAGTGTTTTGAATGCAACCTCTATGCAAAAAAGAGACATTGAAGAATTTTGGTTTCATTATAAGGTTCTTGAATAGGGGGGGACATATTTTTGAATTGATTGATTAGTTTTATTAACATCGCACTAAAAGCCATACGAGGGCTATTGGTGACGGACCTCGTAATTTTGAGCCAGAATCAAGTGAAGAAGACGACATCTGAGCTGGCACCCCCCTCTCCTAACATCCACACCACGCCAACGAGAGGAGTTTCAGTCTCGACAGATTAAACCCATGTCAGGCGACGAGGACAACACTTGAACTAGCACTTCCCTCACCTAACTTCCACACCATACCAAGGTAGGACGTGGAGCATCGACGGATTTAACGTGTATCAGCCCATGCTACATGACGTATCTTTAGTGGCTTTAAGGCTCGAGCCCACAACTTGAAGAAAAGCGCTGACCGTGAGTCCGTGATCATGATAATTAGGTTACCACAGTCATGCAAGGTTAAACGTAAAATGCGATTTGGCGGCTAAAATTTTGAAGTTATTGAGATAAGAAAAACTATCATTATAAATACTGTAGAATTCGTTAATTTATATACTTGTATTTTTTCCCCTTCAATGCAGCTGCATTTAGCAGAAATAAATAATTATCTTTGATAATTTTCCACTTAAGGGGCTATTGTTTTAGGTGAATCACTTTGGGCGCACCAGATCACTTTTCAATTTTTTATCGTTTCCTTCAATTTTAATTACATTTAGCTTAAATATATTCATTTTAATTATTTGTTGCTTGCTTTAATTTTAATTACATTTAGCTTAAATATATTCATTTTAATTATTTGTCGCTTGCATTAATTTTAATTACATGTAACTGATATAATATTCAATTTAATAATTTATCGTTTGATTTCATTTTAATATGGGAAACATTTACTGTTGTCTATTCCTTGATAATTTATCGTTTAATTATTATATTTAATTCAGTAATTTAATAATAATTATAAAAAAGCGCACCTTGGTTGGAACCTAAATCTGTTCTTCACAAAACTTTACGTTGAACTTTTTTTAACGAAGACATTTTAATAAGTTAAAATTTAATTTCAAATTATAGAAAGAAGGGTATAAATGTAATATAAATTACTGATTTTATAGTTTCAAATTGAAAGCTTTAAAGCTTATCATTACCTTTAAGAAAAGAATGTGCGGTTCAAATTGCATATTCATATAACATATATCTGTAACATTTTGGCTAAAATATCATGATCTATTTCAAGACACAAATTGTTGAGAACCTTTTTTAATAAATAAACTGTATTCTGAAACTTTCTTTAATAGCTAACATAGCTTTAGGCTCAGCGTTACTTCTACAAGTGGTTGTATTTTAGGCCACATAATCTTTTCTTCCAACACTTTACTTTTTATATACGAAAACAATTACTACATTTTGAAAAATTGCTTAGCTTTAGAAAGTGTATTTACCATAATTAGTTTAAAACTCTCAAAGTCTTAAAAAGAACAAAGAAATTTGAAAGCTGGTTTTTAATTGGGTAAGGTGAATAGGTCATTGAAAAAATCTCGAACGAAACTCCATTTTTTTTTTTAGTTTTAATTTCCATCTCTCTGTCTTGAAGTAACTGCTTAAATAATAAGAATTAATCACTTTTTTTCATTAGGCAAACCAAAAGCAAATTAAAAGCGCTACCTGGTCTTCTCATCCCATCTTATAAACTTAATTAAATGTTGAAAACATCAGAATTCCTATGGCGACAGTAAATATTTTAAATGTCTATCAATTTTAATTAAATAGAAGTTTTTATAGAGTAGGTTTTAAAGGATCACTTTGAAAATAGAAAGAATTTTCCTTACGAAGTTAAATTAATTACTAAAGCGTTTTTAGTGCAAATTCACTAAGCACATTTTATTAGAAAGGTTTGTAAAAAGCATTAAATTTAATATTAAAGCAAATTTAAAAGATGGAAGTCTTAATGTTATTGTATTCTTTGAAGATTTTTAAAAAATTTAAAAAATCAGTATAAAAAGTCCCGAAAGTGAAATAAACTAAATTCAATATTGAAAATAGTGTAAATACCCTTGTTGTTTTTATTGAAAAGATTAAAACAAAAATATCTTTTTTTTTATTTTACCATCAGTTAAATAAAACGGTAAAATATACATTTCTACAGGGTTTAGAATTAGGTTGACAAACTACCCCCGAGAAATTTGCCAATGGACAACTTACAATCACATAATTCTGATGGGGTGAAAATAACATATATTCGATGCACTGTAATCAAAAAAATTAAAGGACACTACCTTAATAAAAAAATGTATGTTGTTAATCAACGTACATCACATCAAAGTATCAGTTGTAAAGGTCCTCTACATTCCAGGCCAAAAGATACGATTACAAGTCACTTTCACACAGATTCCTCCACATATTGCAGACGCCTAACACGTTTCTATACGTCGTCTGCAATATGTGCAAGACATACGAGAGTTATTGGAAAAATACATAGTAATGTTATGTTTTAACCAAAGATAAAGTATTCACTAAAGTCAAATCTTTATCTTTTTACTTCCACACCCTTTTTAAAATCAGTTCTAATTAAAATGCAACAGGACTCTTTTATAAATATGATAGAATCTATCTACGTATTTGAAGACAGGGTTGCCGCTTCAGGTATTGACCTCGTCATTTGACTGTGATTCAAAATTTAGAGGCCTATTTCGCTGTAGGTAAGGGACCATTTAATGTCGAAGAAATAAATAGATAACATGAATTACTCATTTATTTTACTTTGTTTCATATCTCGGTACTAGAAACCACAACAATATCTCGCTAGAAATTAATTTAAAGAATCTTGACTTGATATCCATATATTAGTTATGATTGTAAAACATTCGTTATACTGGAATAATAATCAGTTCATTTATTAGGTAATATGGATTATAACTAATTCTATATTTTACTCCTAGTGGATAGTTTATCTTTTTATTTATTTGTGGAATGATTCTATCCAACTGAAAGGTCTGTTTAATACAGCCGACTTACCTCATGATTTTTAACAGCAAGCTGTTGAAAAGGTTCACACTTGTGTTTATATCTTAATCTCCACATCCAATGTCTGTTAGTATGACGACTTTAAATGTGCAGTCTAAGCTGTTTGATGATCTTAGGTATTTATAATCCCAAACAGGATACTTATCAATAACGAGTTTATTATTCTGCAAATTGGGTTTTGGTGTTACTCTGAAGAGTAGGGTACCTACTCACGTGTGACCTCGTCACCTCACTGTGCTTCAATACTGCGTGGCGTATTGGCCTTGGTTAACAGAAATTTTGCGAAAGGCAACAAACAGCTGTAATGAACAGAAAGACTGACTTTGTATTTGTTAGTGAGAATTTTCGATGTATGGCCGTAAAAAGAGGAATTCAAGATAGGTGTCGATATCGTCATCTGTCTCTAGTTGAAAATGACGAGGATATTGACTGTCGGAAATAGAAACATGCGTCGTTGAAATACATGTAGTCTGAAAATGTTCAAGAAACTGGTGAGTTGAAATTACTTGTTATATTTTAACGATATATTCCTGTTATTATAACGTTACGTTGATTTTTTTAAGTTTGTAGATATTTCTTAAAATGTATGAGGCAAAGAAGCATGTCTTTAAATACCAATTAATGTCCAGTAAGATTTTCATTTATATGATTAAAGCTGATAAAGAAATTACAAATAGTTTATTTTATGTTTTGTATCTAAAAATGTTTAACACTTTTAGATTTGCATACGAAGGATCACTTTCAGTTTCGTAGAAACATTAAGCATTCCCAAAAGAAGAACAAACTCAATTTGTTCATGTGTGTCTAATATGAATTTCCATGTAAAAATTGACAACTATTAATCACATTGAAGCAGATCATAGCATAAAACATTTTGCACATATTTATTATCGTTTTTATATGGATTATATAATTTTGGAGCAGGTATCTTATACGTAAGAGATAGTAGCATCTTTATTTAGCAATAAACACCTTTTTGTGAAAGAATAGTCCCATTGTAGCTCATTCATGTTGTAAGGGGTGATTAAAATGGGTATTCAATGCATGGGGGTATAGCCGGACACCTTGCACTTGAGGAATAAAGCAGTGGAACTCGTGGTCTTGCCTTCTTAAGGTAGGAGCGAGGATCATGATCCAATAGCACCTTAGTGATATATTCCTTTCCCTTACGGTTTACTGTCTTTGGTAAACACGGGTGTCGCGAACCTTCGCTATTTTCGAACCTCGTTGTCAACGAGTTTTTATCTTTTCTTCCCCCAATTTTTTCCCGCATCTAGGCAACTGCTTTTTGGTGCAACATGGCCACATTTGGCTGAAGTGTCATTAAAATGCTATCACTCATCTGTCTTCAATTTCTTTCTCACGTCTAGATCACAGCTTTACTTTGTTTAGCGTAACACGGTTATGTCTGGCTCTTGAGCCATTGCAATACTATAACTATCTCGTTTGTTTTAAACGTTTACATCACACCTTTACCTTGTTTGGTCCAGTTTAGCCATGTGTGGCTCTTGCACCATCGAAATCTACCATCATTCACTTTCCTTTAGAGGTAAATTGTTTTGATCGAATTTCGTACAAATTAATAAATTTCAGACGTAATATTTATTTGAACTGTAATGCCAATTGCTCGAATTGAGAACCAGAATAGTGAATCGAGCTACCTGAAATATTTTTAACCTAAGTGATAACTAAGCCTTCATAAAAGTACAAAAATCGCCAAATATGGCGGAAAAAACCCAAACTTGGTTTCCGGGCGTGCACTTCACCTCTTCCATCTTTTTATTTCAAAAAGTCATTCAAGGGTATTAATTTCCTTGCGAAGTTATAATTATCCTTTAAAGATTTGAGACAGAAACCATCGTTTTAAACTCAAAGTAATTTCCGCAGGTCGATGGTTTTCATCATTGTCATTTTTTTTCCACCGCATTAATCCAAGTACACAAGAGAAATTAGTAACCTATAAGAAAATTGCTAACGCCGATAATATTTTATCTTCTGTAATTACAGAGATGAAGCCCCCAAAGAATTAACAGATGGAAAAGTGAAGACTTCTTATTAATTAGCTCTTGAAAAAATCTGTTGTAAAATTCTTTATTTTTATTCACTTTAACAGGTAACAAGCTACTTAAATATTTCAATTAAATTTTTATTTGCTATAAATTACCGAGATGAAAAAAGATAGCATTTATATATGCAGCTTATTTTATAACTATAGGTATTAGGAAACTTTAACCTTTAAAACCAAAAATATTTTCAAAACCTGCAATAGATTAAATTGGTAATATAATGCATTATTGAAAATATTATTCAATTATTTTGTAAATGGGTCATAATTAAGAGCTTTCGTATTTTATATATATTACTTACTTTTATATCGTTAATTTTATAAACTGTGTAATAAATGCTATTGGATCCTCATAAATATCAATTTCTTTGTATTACATTTTAGAACTTTCTTCCGTTTACCCAGTCACAGCATAAAACAAACATCCAATAAAATGTGTTTTGATTAAATTTTGAAATGATTCTATTTACAGATTTTTGTTTTCAATTAATACCTAAGAAAACAATGCTTTTGAATGTTAAAAGTAGAATTTAAAAAGTAGTTTTGGCTAACAATATTCCTGAACAACGGATCTAATATTAGCCAAAAAAGACCTATTGTTATAGTCAACGACAAAATCGTTACGCGAGTACAATTCAAAAAGGTATCGTAAAAGTTTTTATGTGTAAGTGTGATGTCTGCTTTCACCAGTAATAAGCTTAATTTTGAAAAATGTCATATTCAATTTCTCCTTAACTTTTTAAAGATTGAAATAGGGCTATGGTAGCCTCGTAGTCATGATCGCGAACTTGGGGCCAGCGTATCATCGAGTCCTGGGAACGAATTGTGATTCCACTAAAGGACCTAAGTGCAGTAAGCCTGAAACACGTTAAAAACTAATGGATAAATAACATAGTACAAAAACAAGGACTAATATTCCAAGCATTTTATATATTATCTTGAAATTCAGAATAGGAATTTTTTAGTAAAGATTTCTTTCTTCCTTCTCATTTTAATACAGTTTCTATATTATGTGATCTATTTTAATATTATCATTTCCATATGATAGATCCACTATAAAAATTATATTTAAATTTTTTTAATATTTTTTTAACTTCACTCTTTTAATCCAGATCCATTTGTTTTTTGTTGCTTTGTTATGAACTTCGGGGGCCGCGGTAGCCTAGTGGTCAAGGTCGTGGATAGCGGCTGGCGGTTTTCGTTCAGTCGCGGGTTCGATCCTTGGCCACCAAAGACCCGCCGTGTAGCCGGGGCTGATGCACGTTAAATCTGTTCGGGGCCCAAAGTCCTCCCGTTGGCGTGGTGTGGATGTTAGGAGAGGGGGGTGCCAGCTCAGGTGTCGTCCTCGTCACTTGACCGTGGTTCAAAATTACGAGGTCCGTCGCCAATAGCCCTCGTGTTGCTTCTAGTGCGACGTTAATAAAAACTAAACTAAACTAAACTTGTTATGAACTTCTGTAATGATTTGATTTCACCCTTTAGATCTGTAGATGTTTATTAAAATTATCAATCTCTATTCACCCTGGAGCTTATCAAAGGCTATAGAAGAACATAACAGGTGCGATAAAATATACAGTTCAGCGAATACTAATTAATGTTATGTGAAACAAAAACCAAATGTTAAATTTTGAGGTAGGTTATAGAGAACTGGTTTATTGGAATAATATGAAACATACACAAACAAAATTTCATTTTTAATTCATTTTAATTTTTAGTTCACTGGTAAACATAGAAATATGAGAATTTATATTGAGAAATGATTAGTTCATTCGAATTTAGGGATTCAATCTCTTGAATAACTCGCAAGGAAATTAATCTCTATTATCAGGGTCAAATTTGAAATAGACATCATGGGCGCAATCTTTGAAAATGGTGCAAATTTACCATAGATCTGTAGTTAATAGGTCAAGCAGAATTTGGTGACCATTTATGCATGCTTTTCCATCACTTTCAACGTTGCTTATATTCTGTAACCTCCTGAAATGACAAGTCTCTCTGCAATTTTGTCCACCATGCCTAGTGGTCATGATTGCCGATTCGCCGCCGGCGTTTTTCATCAAGAAGTGGATTCAAGCTTTTCTGTCACGAAACACTCTCCATGTAGCAGAGGCTGATGCACTCTAAATCTGTCCAGGCTCATAGTCCTCCCGAAGATGTGGTGTGAAAGTTAGGTGAGAGAGATGCCAGCTCAGGACTCATCCTCGTCACTTGACCTAGGTTCAAAATTACGGGATCCGTCACCAATAGCATTCGTATTGCTTCCAGACCAATCAATCAACCTCTGCAAAAAATTTTCCCCTTACTCTACTTTCACTGTTTTTAATCCTTGTTTCTGGTCTAAATACTTCATTTTTTTCCTTTTAAGTTCTATTTTCTTCTGATTGAATTTTCTTTCATTGGCTGATAGCGTTTTAGGCATCCATTTATTGAATTTGAAGGGGGTGTAAGTTTTAAATGTCTGTTATGCCCCGTTTTGATTGAATTTTTAAAAATCTTTTTCGGTGGAGTCATCATATCCACTGGGGAGAATTTAAATGAAGATCAACTGCTGTTATTCTTACATTTGCCAGTTTCAGGGGTTGGTCAAAAGTTTCAAAGCAAGCTTGTCACCCTGTCACGGGTACCCGGTTTTAGCCCACAGGACTAGCCACACTGAACGTGTCATTAACTAAAACGAGCAACTTACTGCTGTCGCAAAACGGGCAAAAGCTAGCAGAATAATCTCATCAAACATAGTGTCACTGACATTGAACATGAAGCAGTAACTGGTTCAATAATGGCCCTACAAAAAATGCTTCTCATTTTAGAAAAAATACACGGAAATAGAAAGAGTTATTCTTGGATGATAACAGTTGTTGATAAGAGTTATTCTTAGATTTTTTTTGGAATAGAAGCTTGGTAATATTTCATATGTAAGTCGAAAGGTAGCAGCACCTGCTGTAGAACAAACAGTGTATTTGATTTCACCGCATTTCCCCTGCTAGTGAAAGAATTTTAGTCGTGTATATTTTGTAATATACCACCTTGAAAACTATAAATAATTCGAGATAAAAACAACGTTTTTATATGGTGGCAAAGTTTATTAAGGAAAACTATTGAAATATTAGTTAAAACTGGTCGTGAATTTCTAAATATTGCATTGTTAGGCAAGTAAGAACGGATCCATAAATTTCAGAGTTCTAGCCTGATGGGAAGTTGGTTAAATTAATGATAGAGAAGGATAATCACGCCTTCTTTGAGAGGCGTGAGTTGCAGTGGTGTGGATGTTAGGAGAGGGGGTGCCAGCTCAGGTGTCGTCCTCGTCACTTGACCGTGGTTCAAAATTATGAGGCCCTCGTGTTGCTTCCAGTGCGACGTTAATAAAAAACTAAGCTTGGGAGGCGTGATCTTGATGCACCCTTGTGATTTTTATCTTTCTCATAAGGCTTACTGTGCTTGGTAAACACGGATGACTCACCACCGGGACACTCTGGAAATACTTCTTTTTTTTTTTTTACTTTCCTCATCAAACATTTTTTTTCAATATTTTTTTCCTTACATTTTCAATTTCCCAGATCACAGTAATACCTTATTTAACGCAGTATGGCCACATCTCGCTCTTGCACCATTAAATTATAATCATTCATTCACAGGCTGAAGTCCATATTTTTTCAAAGAGCGCTGTTGCACATTAAAGTAATGAAGTCTCAAAGTGCATTCTTAAGATGTGATGTAAACTGTTTGATGACGGAAGCACAGTAAGGTGGCCGCGGTAGCTTTGATGTTACGGTCGCTGACAGTATTCATCAAGTCGTGGGTTGATAACTTGATGTCACTAATGATTTGGACTGTTGCACGTAAATCTGTCCGTGCTCCAAGTCCTCCATTAGGATGGGAAGGAAGTTAGGAAGGGCAATTAGCTGCTCAAGTGTCGTCATCGACATTTGACAGGCGCTCAAAATTACAAGGTCAGTCGCCAATAGCTTTCGTGTTTCTTCTAGTGCGACGTGAATGTAACTAATCAATCAGTCAAGCACAGTAAGCCAGTTCTAATCTACCAGATTATCGATTTTACCTGATTACCAAGAGTCAATGTAGTTTTAATAGGGAGTAATAAATTACTCTAAATAAATTTTAAACTATTAAAACAAATATTTGATATGTTTACGCTCAATCTAAATCCGTTTAGGTTATATAAAAAATTATATTAAAGTTAGAATATATAACAATATTTCGTATTGTGGCCTCTACAAAATGAAATTTCAACACTGAACATTAATTAAATATTATTGTTTTGATAAAAACATTGTAAAAATATTTAAAAAGTAATATAATTATAATTAAAATAAGTAGTAACAAGTTACTCTAGTCACAGCACTAATGTTATTCGTTTTATTAGCTCTTGAAGAACAACTGACCGACGTCGATAACAATTTATTTACAGTACACTGTACGTACAGAATTTGATACATAACCCACCAGATAACAAACATTACTAAGATGAAGGCTGAAAATTCGAATAAAAACTGAGCAAAAATGCGAGCAGTGCGGAGTCATCAGTCAAGGTCAACGAACTCCTGAACAACTCGAAAGCGAATGGCTCGATTGATGCTGGAATACTGACTGTGCTCATTAATAACCGGATTATAAAGGGGCATTGTATTGATTAAAAATGACTGATTTTGTCCCTTGACAGTTAAGTTTCTCACGACCGTGTAAATAACATTCGCAAAACACTAAAACTGCATCAGTTCAAACGCAACGAAGGGGGCCGCGGTAGCCTAGTGGTCAAGGTCGTGGATAGCGGCCGGCGGTTTTCGTTCAGTCGCTGGTTCGATCCTTGGCCGCCAAAGACCCGCCGTGTAGCCGGGGCTGATGCACGTTAAATCTGTTCGGGGCCCAAAGCCCTCCCGTTGGCGTGGTGTGGATGTTAGGAGAGGGGGTGCCAAGTCAGGTATCATCCTCGTCACTTGACCGTGGTTCAAAATTACGAGCTTCGTCGCCAATAGCCTTCGTGTTGCTTCTAGTGCAACGTTAATAAAAACTAAACTCAAAGGCAAAGAAATATGACACAAATTAATAATTTTGATTATTTTGAACCGATAAGGGGAAGCAAACTATAAACATCTTTATGATACAAACGTTTTAATTCTGAATATTATAAAAAATAAACTAACTAAAAAAAGCCTTTGTTCCAATAATTTGTTTATGACACTTATTTTCATTTACATCACATTTTAAAATAATGTATACAAAGAGATTTTAAATAAATTAAAACATAAATAATAAAATTAAAGAATAAATTAAAACAATGAAATAAAAAAGGGCCCGGCCGGGATTTGAACCCGGGACCTCTCGCACCCAAAGCGAGAATCATACCCCTAGACCACCGAGCCACGTTATATGTAATAAAATGATTTTTAAGAAAACAGAAACCATAAGGAGATAAGAAATCCTCCAAAATAAACTAGTGTTTGTTCATCTCATCACTAAGTAAATAACAGTACGACGATCACTACATTGGATACCGCAAGAAATATTATTTAAACATCTGTTATGAAATTAACCAAAGGGAATGTGTAAGTTTGGAAGAAAACATCTTTCATTTCTTTTGTATATGGTTATTCATTAAAGAATTTTTGTTTCAATAAAAGGCTTTATTTAATATGTGGAATTTCCTAAAAACAATTCAATGGATAATTGTCTCCCAGTTTCAGAAATAAGCATTCACAAAAATAGTAAATGATCTTAAAATTAAATATTTCAATCCATATCTATACACAGCTAAGATTTTAATAACGGATGAATAGGTTTACTTTCATGTCCTTGTAATTGACTAACTTCAGTAATTTAAAAGAAATTTAAACTCTCCTACAAAAGTTATGACGATATCTTATAAAATATTTAGTTTTCAAAAAGATTTTATAACTATACCAAACTTACCAGACGTCTATGTAATTGATGCAGATTTAGAAAAAGGTCCTTGAATTGAAATACAGAAACAACCATGCTGAATTGAAATACAGAAACAACCATGCTCACTTTTTGGAAAAAGATCTCCTGATTAATTGAAAGTAATTTTGAAATGATCATATATTGAATTTTAATTTTAAACTTCCCAAGAGATTCACTGTAAGCATCGGGGGACCTCAGGGACTTGCCTTCTTTAGGTAAGTAAGGGCATCATGACCCCGAGCCACTGTAGGGATCTTTTTCTTTCCCATTGGGTTTATTGTCTTTGGTAAACACGAGTGATGCACTCTCGGGATACCCTAGCGATCCTTCTCTATTTTCGACTCTTCTTCTTGTCAACCACTTTTTATCTTCAACCACTACCAACTTCGCGTCTAGACCACAGTTTAATCTTGTTTGGCGGCAGCATAGCCATATCTAGCTCTTGCGCCAGTAAAATTTACACTCAATCACTCACTGTAAGCATGAGTGACGCTCCTCCAGGATACCCTAGTGATCATTCTCTATACCTTCCTTCTTTTGAACCAGTTTTCTTTTTTCCCTTTTTAAGACGTCTGGATCACAGTTTCACTTTGTTTGGCGCAGCAATACCATACCTGACTCTAGAACCATTAGGCTCTATCATCGTTCGCTGAGCCCTGTCATACCTCATATACCCTTCATCACATTTTAATTGTTCGTCCGGTCGCATTTTAATGATGGTATCACCACATATTTTTTAATTCATCTATTTTATACTTGTCTGAATTTGTGTGTGGGGGGGGGTTGTTGCCAAAAAAATATTTACATTCAAATTTAAAACTAGTTTTCTTACATCGTAAGTAGTAAGCCCCCGTCTACACGGGACGGAAGTGACGTCATACTCCCCCCGCCCCCCTTGCCGCGTTCGGCTGGATATACTGATAAGGTTATCATGTGTACCTACTGTATCGATAAGGGCCCCCACCCCCGTTATCTTTGGGATTGTTATTTACGGAGCGATAAGCTCGTTGTGTTGGTAGACAAGTGCTATTCTAGATAAATGAATATAATTGGAATAAATTAATTAAAAGTATTCTTTTTACTCGATAAATGAAGAGTATTTTTACTGAGAATAAATTAAAAGAATTTTCACACGAGTTAGAAGGAATGTATTTTGAATAAATGATTCTCTTTTACGCGCGAAGTTGATGGATATCATTATTTTATATACTTTTTATAGTTTGAATATATATATCTTAATCTGAATTAATTGGAAGATATTTTTTGATTTCTTCGCATAAGTTTGATGAATTGGATATTATTATTTTACCGACTTTTTCTTTCGTTTGTATAAACTGAATGAATTTTTTTTTTTCTTTTTAAATTGTGTTTTACGATCATATTTATTTTGCATATATATAAGAACTTGAATGTAAAATTATTTATACTTGATTAAATATTAACTAGATGAAGTTTAAAAACTTTTATACGTGCGTACATTGTATCCTAACGAAATGATTATTATTTTTACAATTGAAAAGAAAACGCTTTTTAAAACACCGTTTTTGAATTTTACCTTCTTGCTCAAACATTATTAATAAACATTCTACGAAAATTCTAACGGATATACTATAAGAAACTAACTTTTATATAAAAAGGAACTGAATTTAATTTTTTTTTATCCAATGAATAGAATTCTTTGAACACTAACACAATCTTATTTAATGTAAGATATTCAATGTTTAAATGATTTTACTACAATTTTTTACTGTAATAATTATTTAATGATTACTTCTTGAATTATTTTTCTCTGACACACACACACATATTTAGCTTTTTCGAAAACTCACTTCTTTAAAGTTTAACAATATTGTCTAATATTCAACAAGTTAATTTTTTATTTCATGTATGCATTCTTTTTCTAACAACGTTTAGTTAAATGAGTTAACTGAATAAAATTTAGATCGAATTGTTAAGTATAAAAAACCTTAACGTATGAAATAATTACAAGTAAATTTATTGAGAATATACGGTTGATATTTGAAAACATTTTAATTTAGAGTTTCTATGTTTCTTATCTCATTTTCTTGATTGTATTTGCTTCAAAATTCTAGGAAACATCTGCGTACCGATAAATGCGGGGCCGATAGCCTGTGCCCCCTTATCTAGTGTATATTGTCAAAGAAAGATTTCATTTCTGAGGGTTATGTTGATTTTTTTTAATGGGGGATTATATGGGGGATTTACTGGGGTGAAATATCTTATCACTGTATACAACGAAAGTTTACTGATTTATGGAATCGGGATTTCCAAGGGTTTTGTTGGTTTAACTGTGAGAATGTTTTACTGTAATAATTATTTAATGATTACTTCTTGAATTATTTTTCT
>BMAW01091360.1:0-11231 GCA_019974015.1 Nephila pilipes
TGATCTGATCGGTTCATAATTTTAAGTGTTCAAAATAGTCTCTTTGGGCATGGAATCACCTCTACCAACGCGATACCCACGCTGCAAATGCTCCCTGGAAGTGAGTTGTGGTAGACTCTTTCAGAGATTCTGTCACAGACCTTTTGGATAGCAGGAACACCTTGAAACAGTAGCCTTCCGGACTTTTCTTGAGCTTTGGGAGCAAGAAAATGTCTGCCGAGTTCATATCGGAGATAAATAAGTATAATGATGTATTGGAGCAACTCCTGTGGCGTCTTCATTCCTGTGATTTCTACATAATCGAACGTTTGTGGGGTATTTTAGAGAACAAAGTCCATGCTCCTTTTCCTACTCCACGCACAGTATCTGAAATCAAGACCACTCTGCAGAAAGATTGTCTACGAATTCATTTAAGCTTTGTGCATGAGTTTATTACAGATAGTATCGGATGTGGTTGGGCACAATCTGTAATTTGGGCC
The DNA here is from genome assembly GCA_019974015.1 of Nephila pilipes. Lineage (NCBI taxonomy): Eukaryota > Metazoa > Arthropoda > Arachnida > Araneae > Nephilidae > Nephila > Nephila pilipes. Next base: position 480 of record BMAW01091360.1, read on the forward strand.
AATGATGGCCCCAATCCATACTAATTAAAATGTTGCATTCTTTCACAGGTGTTCCTATAATTAGTCTTATACTAGTATCTGATAAAAAAAATAAATATTTTATCAATTTTACTAAAACGATAGAAATAGCAACAATAAAATTAAAGCCTAATACAAGAATATAGGTTATAGAAGGAATATTGAAAAATTTTCTCCCAGTTTTTTAACTCTTAAAATTCATAAACTACTTATTAAACCAATAAACGTATAAAACGGATCCATTTTTCTTAACCCTCAACGCAGCTAACAGCTCACCAAATGTTTGGAAATCAGCTTCTTTGCAGTCAAAAAGAAGACTCCTTCTTCTGCTGCCATAACTCATTTTGTGGACGTTCCCGTCCTCTAGTCCGATTCTAGAGATCCCCGTCTTCGTCAATGCAGGAGTAGTACTGTGGCTACTGCTGATCCCCACCAGCCTACCACGATTCCACCACTATGATGATGAGCCAGATATTCTGTCAAAACAAGCATATGTAAACGAAGTGAAGCCGAAATGAAATTAATACCTCCTGCTACCATTATATAAGTTAGTATTGGAAAGCAAATAATTAGAAAGGGATAAGGGGAACTGCTTTTTTTTACATTCATCGTGTTCTTTCCTGTTGGTCGGTCCTTCTTAATTGTTCTTTTAAATGATTTTTAAAGGATTTTAAGCAAATTATTATTAAAATTGGCATGAGACTTTCAGATCATTTCTTATATGATATCCTTTACCTTCTGATCTAGAGATAGATATTGTTTGCACTGTAATACGTAACAGATCTATGACTAATTGTTCCAATTCGTACATTGCTAAAGCTCATAACATTTACAAAATGTTTTACATAATGCTATAGATAGATTTAAAAGAATGGTATCATTAAAAATAGTTATAAATTTATTAGTTAAATAAAATATAATATATTTATTGAATTTACAGTTATGACTTTGAAGGTATGTTTAATTATAAAGATAAAACAGATTTAATCGATGTTATCTTGGCATAATTTTAAAGAGCTAAAAATTAAAATTGGTATATATTTCAAAATAATTTTTATATCTTATATAGAAATACATTAAATAATTACTTTCTTAGAAATACCAAATAAGTTAATAAGCCTCTAAATTTTCAGAATATTTCATATGTTTTCAAAATTACTTGTGCAAAGACACATTATTCTAATAACTTTTTTTAAAAAAATAAAAATAAAGTTAAGGATAGATTAATTTTTAAATTATAACTAAATTTAATTTTTTTTATTTTTTCTTTAATTATTTTTAAACTTTATTTTATTGTTATTTTTTCCTTTAGAAATATTTTACTTCCAACGTTTTCTTGTAATGTCTTTTTCTCCCAATTTAAATTTAGATTTCATTTAAATCTGACATTCTTTGTTAGATTTCGTTGCTGTTCTTTTAACTTTTTAATCCATATATATTGCTTGTAGCTTATCTGCTGAGTTTATCACATTTGTACACCCTTTGCTATGATCATGTAAGTTTATTTATTATCGGTGTATATTTGTGGATTTTAATTTTTTTCTCTTTTTTCTTGTATTATTTTTCGATATATTTTATTTTTATTGGTTTCTTGCATGTCTTCTTTTTTGTGTTTGTTTTGAATTGATTTGTTTTTAATCTCTGTTCAAACATGTGTTGGGTTTTATAATTGTTTTTTTAATAATATAGTTTGTTGTTGGGGACAGTTTAGCCAATAATGCTAGAAAGATACAGAGTTAGAGTATATATATATATAATTTGATGTAGCATATATGTAATTAAACACCAATACTTAAATCGTGTATGTATGTTCGTCACATGCATATAGACATTATCTATTTGTGTCGATAATGTTGTTATATATTTATTTCCATATCCCATTCATGGCTAGTATATGAAATATAAACTCGATATTATTAAATAAGAAAATAAAATTCTTATTAAATAAGAAAACTAATTTTCTTTCTTAAAATATTTAATTTTGAAATAAGTTTTGTAACTTCCGGTTCAATAGTAATTTCTAAAGCATTTTCTTTGACGAATTTTAAATTTGAAATTTCTGAAACCTCTTTTTCAAGATATTAGTGTATGATTTCAATTAAGATATAATGTTAAATTTTCAAATAAAATAACTTAATATAATGTTCGATAAATTCCCCTTATATGAGCCATCGTATTAGTGTGAAATAGCTAAAAAAAGGCATCAAAAATCGAATAAGTCATTTATTTTTAAAAATTTTATGTATACATTATAAGAAACACATCTATTTTACGTTATGAAAGTGAGAAACCGGGAAAGAGTTTTTAAATCTGCGTCTAAGAATTGTTATTTTCAATAATACTTTAGTTTTTACTGTACATGAGGTGTTAATAACTTTTAATTTTCAACGTAAATTTAAGAAAGAAAACTTTTTTTTATCATAACATATGATACTATATCTAACGGTACACATGTTTTCTACCAACTGCAAGTTTTTTTCTTATTTTCTTAAACATTATGTAAGGAAAGCCGATGTTTCCCCCTTGAAAGATTCTTCTTCAATTTATGTGCTATATTTTTATTTAATTATTCTTAGATGTGATAACACTCTTAATCAATTAATGTATTTTGATTGGATTAGAATTTTGATTATCTAGGTGTTAAACATGCGTTTTGTTAAATGTAATAACAATTTTTCCATATGTTACTCAAATGATTTTCATATTTTATACAAAGTTATAATTTTACAACTTGACTCAAATTGAATTTACAAACTTGTTTTTGAAATTTCGTATAAAACTCGGTAAAACTAAACTTGGAGATTATTTTATTCAACCATATATTGCAAAATTTTGAGTAATATATTAACTAAATGTAAAAACGTTTAGAATGTTTCATATAAGTCTTAAATCTTCCAAAATATTGTTCAAAAGATCTCTAAGAATAAAGAAAGATATTCCAGAGTTTAACTCTCATTAAATGAGAATTTCAGAGCTAGAAGTATTTTTATAATTATTTAAAGTATTTTAGTGAAGCATTTTTTTTATTATTATACATGCACTCTTTTTTGATTTTCATTTTGTATATATATATTCTGTTGCAAATTTTAATACTCGTTAGAAAAGTACATTTTTTCTTATGGGACCATTTTGTAACATAACCCATACTTCTTCGACGAAAGGAAAAACACAAGTATTTTAAAATTATACATTAGATAAAAGGCATTTATTTCTATTGATCAGAATCATATCAAATTGAAATTGCCAATTCTTGTGCGCAATAATGGGAAAGAAAAGGCCAGAAATCAATTGATATCACCCTTTTTGCATTTTTTTTTGTTTATGATGTGGGAAAAAGCCGCTAAAACCCTTTTTTTCCCCCTTCGAAAGCGAATCTGAAATAAATCAACAATCAGCGTTACGCTTGAAGAACTCGGTATTCACTGTTAATGGAATTTTACTGCAAAAACAAAAACAAAAATGTTTCTTTTTCTGATATACTAGTGGTCGGAATAAGGACAATGAAAAATATGTTAATTGAATGATTTATTTTCAGACCCACTACATAATAAATACTTTATTGATATTTACTGAAGAAGATTTTCATCTTCTTTGGTTTATTTTCCAGAATTGCTTCTTTCTTATAATTTATCATCATACTCTGGGTACGGAAATATGAATATAATGTTACTTTTCACTAAGTGGAACCAGTAGTCATTGACAAAATATAAATGAAAAAAATATGAAAATTATGTGCAAGTTTTACAAAGAACAGATTTAGCCACCTAAGGTGGGCGGTTTTTATAATTATTATTAAATTACTCAGTTAAATATAAGAATTAAACGATGAAATATCGAGAAATAGACAATAGCAAACTTTCCCGATATTAAAATTAACGGAAACAATTTTTAAATTGGATATATTTGAGATAAATGTAATTACAATAAGAAAACAAACTATAATTTTTTTTAAATTGAATGTTGTATCAGCTGCATGTAATTAAAACTAAAGCAAACGATAAGTTATTAAATTGAATATATTTAAGCTAAATTTTAATAAAATTGAAGCAAGCGATAAAAAAAAAATTGAAAATTCAATCTATTAATTGATATGGAACACATACTATTATCCTGCCTAAATTATACATTGTTTCAAAATAATCTCTGGAAAATACTCCAAATCGATTCCCCAAATATTATCACCTTCAGAGAAATCTTGGAGAAGGAAGAGTTGGATAAAATAATGCTTAAAACATTTTTGGAGAGGGGAAACATCTTTAATTATCACATAGAGGGGTACTTGATATTTATTAATCACAGGGGGAGAATGCACTAAAAAGGGTTAATAATCATTGTTGTTCTATCAATTGTTGTTCAATCAGTCAATAAATTAGTTTGTTCGATAAGAATACATTTTTGGCATAGGAAGTAATGGGTTTCAAAATTGAAGATCTGTAAACAATTCATTCCAAACATAATCATAATCCAATAAAACGTATTTTTCTTATTCATTAGTAAGTATTTTATTGTTATCCTATTGTCTTTCTTTCAATCATGGGAAATAATGATGATGTGAAACATAAAATTCAATCAAAATACACATGAGGCTCAATTAAGTATTTATTAGTCATTTTACATTTGTACTCGAAACCTATAGTTTTGTTTGTAGATTGTTAATTAAAAAAATATTCCTAAGGAGTAGAAGATATATAAATGTTACATCTTGGGAAAATTCCAAGAAACATTTTTATTAGCATGTATCTTCCTCTAGCTTTCATTTATTTTGCGAATGCTACTGGCATTTCATATGCTGAGATTGTCATGATCACAACAATTATAAAGAATAACAGCAATTCCATAAAACAAAAGTGTATTTTACTCACCTTTTTAAATCTTCAATCATGTCCGGGTCACTACAAAAGTATTAAAACAGGAGTTGATTTGTGATATATTAATGAAATTCCTTGTCCTGTTAATTCCCAACCTCTAAGTTCGTAATTGGCTTGTGTCATCAGCTTTATTGAATCGTCAATAAAGTGATACAGTTCCTGCTCTGAATTTACCGAAGGTACACAATTGTCGACATAAAATGATTTTTTTTGCTAGCAGTTTGTTTCTTCAACACCCAGACTTGGCCCAAAATCTGCAGATGATACATTGCTGGTATTAACTTTTGCCTTTATGTTATTTTGCTACGTATGACTGTTGAATTTTCCTCCTTTCTTAGAGTTGGATGTGTTTGGGTTTTTTGTATGCTTATTTATCCTTGTACTTTAAACCAATTTTGACTCTAATGTGCAATGTTAAAAGCATTCTTAACATAATTTACAGTTCCAGATTCAAATGATAAAATAGACTTAAACTTTGCTAATAATTAGTTAAAAAAAAAGTTTGATACTTCAAATCGTGAAGTTGCAATTCAAATGATAAATCATAGACTTCAAACATACGATCTTTGTGATCCTGTATCAAATAACGCTCTTACCCTATTTTACTTCTTCCATCTACCTCAATTAATACTAATAGTGTTTGCAAAAGAATTGCCAGTTCACTTTGATTTGATAATGCTATATTTCCATCAGTGCTAGGAACTTCTACGGTGTTAGGTTTTGTGTTATTGTTTTTTTTCAGGACACACGGTTGTCCAGTGTTTTTTGCTGACAAATCCTACATTTAGCGCTAGAATTGCATTTTCTAGAAATGTGTCCAACCTTTAAACAGCAAAGAAAGCCTTATTTTTCCTTAAGATATCTTGTTTTTGTTCAAAAGGTGTTTTTTGTGCTTTAAACCAATCTTGAAAATTATCGACTTGTCTACAAAATAAACACGATTTCAAAGTTTTTGCTCCTTAAACCAAATGCTTAGCTGTGGGAGCATGAGTTTCAATTTCTTTGTATTTCTTACTCTGATTCCGAGTTTCTGTGCAATTGAAGCCTGATTTTGCCGACAAAATCCTTTCTTCCCCTTCAATTTCCGTTAGGAGAAATAATAGTAGTTGAAACAATTTACTGTCAAAAGAATTTTTATCCTCCACTTTATTTATCATTGGATTTCATACAAGAATTCTCAGTAAATTTCCATGAATGTATGATTCCACTAATGGTAAAGGCATAGCAGAGTATTTTCCAGTAATTACGCCAATTGACTTCAGTGACCATAAATATGACTCCAATTTAAAGTAAAGTTGCATTATATTCAATTTTGAATTCATGTTTGCAGCCTTTTTTACTATCAATGAAAATAGTTTTCTGAAGTAATATTCAACATGAAGCTCTTCACAGCCAAATCTAGTCTTCAGGCTGTCAACAACTTTGGCATAATTTTTTGCACTCAGCGGATAACTATCAACGATTTCTCGTGCTCTACTGCCTATTATTGTACTCTGTATGAGATACTGTTATTTCATTTCATCACCAATTTTAACATTCTAGGGAAATCTCCTAAATTGTCTCCAAAAATTAAGCAAATCTTACACTTTATTATCAAATTTAATGAATTCTATTTTTGAAAGTTATATTTTCGCTTTCTATCCATGAACAGTTTCAGACATAAGAAAAAGTTTTTTTAAGTATTTCATTACATGAATTCGTTCAACGTCACATTTTTCAAGATATTCTCCTATGTTTTTGTATTCATCTTCATATTCTTTAGATATTGCATCTACCAATGCCTTACAGAGGCTATCGTCAAATTTAGCCAAATTTCTAGCAATTATTTCTAGAGAACAATGTTTTATTTCAATACTATCACAGTTTAGTTTTTTTTCATTCAAAGCCATTATTAATGCATTAAAACATTTCATGAAATTTGTTCTAACTGGACAACGCTTTTTTAACAAATCTTCCATAATGCGAAACGAATGTGAAATTGTATTTTGCTGACATTTTAAATATCCAATCACGTCCGTGGTCCTCACAGCGTTGTTTGCTTTTTAGAAATCTACACGACTTTTTAAACTTCAACTATAGCTTGCAAAGTATCTGATATTCTTATGATTAAAAATAATACCCCCCAAGCATTTCTAAGTCAAAACGATAAGCGTATTTACCAAAAAAAAAAAAAAAAAAACACCAGAGTATTTTTAAAACATGGCCAGATTCCAAATGATATACAATTGATCGTCCCCTATTATACAAATAACAAACAAATGATATTGAGAAAAATATGTTTAGAAAATAATGATAAATACAGTTCTGTTTTTACTTCTTAATAAAGTTTTAACTGATATGAAAATAATAGTAGTTATACAGATATCTGAAGAGCTCGTCTGCTAATTGTCTCTTAACAGTTTTATATTATTTAATTTACCACAGATATATAATTATTAAAAGGTAAGTAAAAAGGTGAACAAACTTGATTCTCAGTGTCACCTGAAGATCTTCATTAATACGGCTCCCTTGAAAAAATAATTCCTTCTTTTATTGTTTCCGATTTTTTCCCCCTGAATATTGTTAAATTGAGAAATAAATAATAATTCATTGCAAAGATGTTATGTTTTTTTTCTAGCTATTTTTAATTTTATTTTTGCATTAGTGTGTCCTTTTTTTTACATTTTTGAGAATTTCAGCAAATTTATGGAACTTTCTATCGCCGTGCTCATTATATTTTTTTTTTATATTTGTAATCGTCTTGTGTGTGAGTGATAGTTTTCCCATCAGGTAAAGGTTTTTTATAACGCTTTTTCAAAAAAAAAAAAAAACTCTTGTAAGCAAAAATTTTACTAATTTAAGTATCTTTAGAAATTGTAATTTATTTACGCGGTAAAATAATTTAATTATTTTGTTTCAATTTCGGAGTTTCAAATTGAATTTATTTGCAGATTTTAAAAATTTGACTCCAGAAAACATCCATGTACCAAGTCACTTGCAAGAAAATAGATTCTTTCGATAATAATGGGTTTTGATTTTATTTGCTTTTATTGACAATAAAGGAAAGTCGTCCTTTCTTATATGTTAAGTGGAGATTCAAAATACTAAATAAACAATTTATGTCGACATTTCGAAAAAAGTCAACCCCTCTTTCCAACTCAATATTCATTCAAGTCAAAATTTCAGACAGAGATATTTATATTCTGGCAAACTGATATTGAAAAGTAAAAATAACTAATGTCTTATTTTAGTCACGTAGATGACAGAGGAAACGAAGTTAGTTTTTATGAGAATATTGAATGCTATTAAAAAGTGTGAAATTCGAGTAATTTATGGCGATATTTTTGGTTTCTCTCTTTTCACAGTTAACATTAAAAGGATAAAAAAGGTAAATTGCTAATGGTTATTACATAAAAATAATTAAGACGTACTTCATATTAACTTGGTAATAAATTGAACTATCTTGGCCGAGAGCAATATCGCACCCTCTGTCAATTGTCTATTCACCATTTAACAGTAATTTAATTTTACTACAACAACAAAAAACCGATTAATTTTAGGAATATAATATTAAGTGTTTTGATCTTTGTCATTTTTGGGATGGGGACGTTGACCGATTTTGTTTCAGCCATTTTTCAAATTACTGTAAAAACATAATACTTAATACTAACAATTTGTTGGAAGCCCACATCCATTCATTTTCCGTTAATTTAAGAAATGCTAATGTTTTGAATTAGTATATATACAATATTGTAAAATTAGACCACAAAAATTATTTAAAAATTTACTGTCCATAATTATCACATGAAGGTGAAATATCATATTTAATTTCTCTGAAAATTGGGAAAAACAACAGCTTATTCTTAAAAAGCATTATTACATTTAATAAGTATCATAATTCAAATTCTTCATTCCTTCCAGCAATTCATTACCAGAAGGTATATACTTCATATTCATATCTACCATAACAGAAAATTTGTATATTAGGGAATATTCGCTTGTATAAACATATACTTTTAAATTTTACATTAATGTTAATATAAAATGATACTTTTTTTAAAATTTATTTTCATTTATAAAGGTAATCATTAACATTTTACTTGTTGAAATCTCTCTCTCTCTTTATATATATATCATATTTATGCAAAGTGACAGTAAACTATTTAATTTCCTTGAATTACCATTAACCCTTTCTCTACCGGAGGGAGAAAAAAGAAGTGCTTCTCTGGGTCGGCGGCTTTTTTCCGCGGAGTGTCACGCTGTGTCCAGACGATTTTAGATTTAAGCCTAATTAGTGAAAAAAATTCTTCTCAAATCGGCTATTCGTTAGAATATTTTGGTTTTCATTTATATTATTTAAAATGCGTTAAACTTAATACATACGAAAGAAAAAAAGATTTAATTGAAAATTGTATGATTTATACATAAAATTACATAAGAAATAATATCATTTAAGAAAATACAAAATACACTTACATTTGTTACATATGTTTCATGGTGTAGTGATGTACCATTACATGGAATATTAAGATATAAAAAATGATCTTATTTGCTGCTTGGTATTTTTATAAGAAAACAATTCTTCAATGCATAGTCCAACGTCACAGGTCTTACACACATATTTTGTCAACATTTGACACTTCCCGCAAGATTTTGAGCAAAGGGCACATCTTCTGCGTCCTTCTTTTCATTTAATGGCTATGAACAAATTTGGATTATTTTCGCTAATATTACTGTAAGATTCATTCATTAATTCGCAAATCTCAGTATCGGATATATACTTTATTTTCGCATGACTGTCGCTACAAATAAAAACCGACCGAATGAAAAGAACAGCTGGGAGTATCTGCTACTAAACGCTCTAACCCCCATAAATATCCATAAATTCTCATTCGAAATTCTAAGACGAAAGCAAAAAAGAAAAAAGCAAGACCAAAGCAAGTCCACCCTTTAAATCATGTCATTACATTCAAAGAGCGTGCTTTTAACAACTGTTGTACTTCGTTCAGTTACGTATTGCTAATTATTCATGATAAAATGAATAAATCTTTGATTTTCTGATTTTCTTGATTGAGTAGTTAAGAATAGAGTTTTAGAAAAATATAAACACATGAGAAAAATTATGATAGATATGAGGAAATTAAAAATTATTTTCTCAGTGCTGACGAATGATTTATCAGATGGAAAGAGGTAAATATGAAATTAAATAAGATTTTCAAATCCAAAACTAGCACATTAATCTTTCAAAAAAAAGCTTTTTTTTTTTTTTTGTTTAATACATTATCAATATGGCTACAAAAAAAAATGCTAAAAGAAATTAAAAATGTTTCTGAAAATATCACAGCATACCGATCATACATGAAACTTGTTCTCATCTTGAAACATTATTTCTGTACGATACAATAAAATGCATAACTCCTCTAAAATACTATAAGGAATTGGTATATTTTGAAGGATTTAATAATCATTGAATTAAGATCTGTGGCGTTATGGAAACATGCATTTTAGTTATAATAGCAAAACAGTATCCAACTTCCTTAAGAATAATTTTTCTACTGTCTACTTTTTAAGAAAATTTATAGATATGAACAACTATCGCTGAATACATGTACTTTTAATCCGTTTACTCCCAACGTTTCCTTATTTGTTACACTCGTTGTTTTCCTCTCAGTGTCCAACTTGAATAATATTAGATGCAATCCGTGAGTGTCTTCTGTAGCCCAACTTGTATAATAGAATGGTTTGATGAGAACGTTTTTATTTGATTTTTTAATGTTACCGCATATACCGTTACAATACCACGAAATCTATATGAATGAGTGATTTGGAGTGTCGATCTGTTATTATAGGTTTAGATTTCACATCTGGCGCTATCAGAAGGGAGTAA
>BMAW01091367.1:9814-55610 GCA_019974015.1 Nephila pilipes
GGGAGTTATTGATCGATGTGTTATATATATATATATATATATATATATATATATATATATATATATATATAATAGCTCCATCGATAATATTCAATGCTGAACCTTCTTTCTCTGATTTCACCCAAAATATCTGTCGACTTCTATATTTATGACTGAATATTTTTCTATTAGACTCGCTCTTCAGAAAGAGTTCGATGACATTTCGAATCTAAACGCCTACGCGGATTGGAAGCTATTTGTACACATTCTCACTAAAATCGATTTGTTGCATTTCGTGAAGTCACGGCGATTGTTGTTTATAGAAAATGTAACAATTTTTTTTTCAAGCATATAGGTTGCTTTCGGAAACTCCGTTTCCATAAACGGGAAGTTGTATCATATGCTTGGAACAAATAAAAAGGAAAGATATATAACGATACAAAAAATTGGAATGTATTCATGAAATAAGAGTAAACTTTCTTCTCGATTTGCTACCTAAACGATTTACGACTATAAAAATGGGTCGAGTGATTGATATCTTATGCGTTTAAGGGAAAAAAAAAAAAAAAAAAGATTTGCTTTACAAATTGTAAGTATTCCAGGAAAAGCCGGAAGAACTTTTTTTTTTCTCCGCAGAAATATTTTTTTACATATATATGCTTGTGGGATTTTATTTATTAATTATTTTTTCATAACGAAATGTCAGTTTGTATTTTTGTTTACTGTTCATGCAATAGTTATGCATTTTTCATATTATAAGCAATACTTATACATGCATACATTGAGGTTTTAAAAACTTGATATAGAATTTAAAAACCAGTTTAAGAGAGAAGAGTGTTGAACAATATGTTGGTACTTGTCCATTATAGCTGCGCCCGCCAAAATACGATTTCGGATGTAGACGGAAAATTGTCAAGTAGTATGATTTATCGCCATGTTTGGTTGTAAACTCCTAAGGATGCAGTCCTAAAGAAACAGCACTTCATTTTAGTAAAATATCGCTTCCTTGTTAACGTCACTGATTTCGTATTTTTTTTTTTAAATACCTATTTTGTTGCCTTTGAAATTGTCGTCAACAATTTTCAATTTACCAAACAGCGAAATGGTTTTACATATTTCACCGTGAACCATAAGTACAATTTTGTAGATCCGTCAACGGGAGTTCACACTCAAAATGTTAAAAGAATGTGGGGTTCCGCAAAGTGGCGTAGCAAGAAACGACACGGCTCGGCATCATCTAGAATCGTATCTGGTAGAATTTATGTGGAGGAAATATGTAGCGAAATAAAAATGCTTTCTATAAAATAGTGAACGCAATTTCGGAAATATGGCCTTTTATGTTGATTGATGTTCTAAAAGACATGTAAATATTAATATTAAACATCTAAATTTTTATAGTACTTATTGGGATGAGATTTATCACTTAACATATAAAAGATTATTAAATAAAAATATTATTTAAAAAAGTTTTATATTATTTATTGGTGTGTTATTTGTTTTCCTACATTTCAATTTTGCGCTCCGCTTACTAGGCGCTTTTATCTAGCTTGGAGACATTGGCGTTTTCTTAATTTGGCGGGCGCTGCTTTAATAGACAAGTACCAAAAAGTAAATGCGATAATGACCAGTTTGACTTACGACCTGATGATCGGAATTGAACTCGTCGCATGTCGTGGAGACTCTGTTCTAAATTTATTCTAGGGGTTACGATGAACACACTCAGGGTAAAATTCTGATTAAGCCTATGGCTTGGCAACGGAAAACAAAATGACGCCAAATAACCTCAAAAGTAGTGTTGCATTAATATAAATTGTCATTGTTTCTTAATGCTATCAAATCAATATGAGATTTAAAATTTTACATGGAATTAAAATATTCATATTTCTTTTTAGTAAATATTATTGATTCATTTTTAAAACATTATAATCTGCTCATCATTAAATTAACTTTGTTTGCAAAACAAATTTAAAAATACATGAAAAATGAAAAAAAAAAAAGTTCTATGCAAAGTTTTGGGAAGAACAGATTTAGCCACCCAAGGTCAGCATTTTTTTTAAAATAGTTATTATTAAATTACTCAATTAAAAATAAGAATTAAAGTAAACGAAGAAATATCGAGAAATGGGCAATAGTAAGCTTTTCCGATATTGAAATTGTGGTCGCGATCAAACAACACAGTGAACTAATTTATATTTATTGAAATAAATAAATAAAATTATTATTCGGTCGTTTGGTTCATATATTTTAAATACAAGTTTTTGATTTATGGCAAGTTTGATGGGGATGATTGGGTTTGATTTGAATAAACAACGCATTGAAAAATTTTCCAGATTTATTAGCCACTGACATCTTAGTTTTGAATTTGAAAGTGACACGACTATCCTAATTTTCACATCATACTCCGAGAAGACTATAAGACTTTATTTAAGGGGAAATGGACTTAAAATGTCTAATCTATAGTGAGTGATAGTGAAGTTTATTGGCGCAAGAGCCAGATGTGGCCATACTGCGCCAAACAAGGTAAATCTATGATCTAGACGTTAAAACAATGAAAATGGATTGGTTGACAAGAGTCAAGTGAGAAAGTGAAGTTTATTGGCGCAAGAACCAGATATGGCTATGATGCGCCCAAAAAAATTTAACTGTGGTCTAGACGTGAAAAAAAATGGAAGAAAAGACAAATTGATTGACAAAAAGGAGGGTCGAAAACAGAGAAGGATCGCTAGGGTATCCCGGGGGCGCGTCACCCGAGTTTACCAAAGACAGTAAACCCCAGGGGAAAGAAAAAGATTGTCTTATCTATATTCTATAAGATTTATTGGATCATCGTGAAATGTAGTACGTGAAATGTAATACGTAATGTTAATAGGTGGGAAAATATTTATATATTTTTTACTAAGTATCTTTTACTTATATTTAAATGGTTCTTCGTATATATACAGAGGGTATACTCGTATACACATTTTAGATCGATTTCGGGACCATATTTTAAATGTTTAAAATGTAAAAACAAATTTTTCTAATGTTCTGTCTAATAACTTTTTTTCGGGACTATAAGTCTGCACCGTAGTTTCCATGACAGACGGTCCTTTCGAAAATTGTCTAGGGGTATTGTTTACCATTCGTCCTTCTTTACATTCTATAGTCTGTCAATCGTGGTGAATTTGCAAAGAGCTTTTGTCCGTAGAAAAAAGGCACAATAGTTTATCCATGAAATGTCAGGGAAATTTACAAGAATATATTGAAAAATATATTTGCAATACTTGTGTCATTTGTTTGTTTTTTCAAGGAATGCATTCGTAATTTTAAAAAAATGACTTTTGACTTTGACTTGATACATTGTACTTTTTCAAAATCGTCGAGAGAAAGAAATATAACTTCATTTGTAAGAATAGGATGGAGATCGTTCTTGTGATAATAAGATGATTTGAAATTAACATTATTTTCCTTTCTTCTTATTTACAATTTCTCATTGTAAGAGTGTGACGCAGGCATTTCATTAGTTAACTTTAAGGTCATATTTAAGGCTAAATAAATAGATAATAAATTTAAGACTCCAATTGAAGTTGTTTAAGAGAAAAACAACACAGTTTATTAATTAATAACACAGAATATGTAAGATCGCGCTCTCTCTCTCGAATCCCTCTTACGAGGGTCATTCCATAAGTCCTTAGAAATTCCAAAAGATGGTCATCGTGTTATTGAAAATGGTTTGTTTTTCGTAAGCATCATGACTCACTAGATAGCTGTCAAAGTCTCAGTTACTCGTATTCGTGACCATGACGCCTTTCGTACCTCAAAATTCCAACGTCATAACTTTTCCGGCCGATGAGGTCAGCCTCGCCCTGTTTTGGAAAATATTCACCAGAAGCAACCCAACGTTTAGATTTTTGCTTGATTTCCGGAGGATAATGAGGAATCTATATCTCACCGACGATGACAACTCGACAAGGAAACAATTAAACTTTGAATTTTGTAGCAAATTACTCTAAATCAACTTATGAATCAATGTCAAATATGTTTCGGTCCATTTAACAGATGGCAGCACACAATGATAACATTAATTTACCTTAATGATTCCATCAGTCTTCAAATACAAGTACTTTTTGAACCATCCTCGTTACTCAGTTAAGCCTAGCTTGTATTCTAATAACAAAGTCTTGGCTTACCAAAGGACTCATTCAGATTCAAGCACTTCCCTTAGTAGATTCGATCTCTGTTATTCTGATAAGGTGTCACTTCCAACATAAACAATTACGGGGGATGTTCCGAAAGTTGTACGGGGAATGTTTCATCATATTTTTTCACAAGGAAAATTTATTGTATAAAATATAAACCATGTCATCCTGAACTATACACTTTGCATTATTTTTCGCCATAGTGCAATTGACATTGAGACATTTGTCGCAGCGTGCAATCAGTTTGAAGAAACCACTCTGGTAAAACTCGGTGCCCTACGAGACAAGGAATTGCCGCACAACCTGCTACACTCCAGCGTCGTTTTGGATGGTCATGAGCACGACTAATACGCTTCTGACACCGTCATACGCCTATACACTTACACCATGTCCTGTATTCTATCAGTGTTATTTTCATTCGTGGAGGGATGCCCACTTCGATCTTCCTTCACCGAACATACAACACCAGTGTCCAACCAACATGACCCGTTCACCATACACGGTCTATAGGCGTTCATGGATGACCAATCCCAACTGCCCATTCATACCGGATAACAGCACGCACTTCCACTGCAGACCACATTATCAGTCATTTCTCGAGCACGCTGGTCTGTTGCCACTCTCTTTTCTTCATCGCTGTTCGCTTGCGTCATTCCTCCTTCACCAACGCTACTTCCGTCGTTGAACCAGTAAAGGGTGTGAATTCTTATGGTAGTTGCTTGTTTCATCTGGTGTTCCATGTGTTCTTTCAAAAAAATGACGAAATTTACTTTCAGAACATCCTTCACAATTACGAAGATTCACTTCAATCTACACATTCTACACATCTATTAACTTGTAATTATCCTCTACCTCCCTTCTCTTTCATTTCAGTTTATTTAATAACGTTTCATTTTGGTAGGCAAGGAGTTGCAATTGTATGCAATTGAAATTACTAAAAAGTCTCTAAGGTTCGTGAAGTGAAAATCGCGGGAAGAATACTTCATAAATTTTAACAACGTATTTTCCTTATCTTCTCCAAAATTGTTTTCATACCTCATTTCCTACAATAGTTTCATTTTTACAAAATGCATTGCTTTGAGGCACATGCTTCCGCAAAAGGCATGAACATCATAATTTTTTAGTTTTTTGAGCTGTAAATATTTACTTATTATTTTGCTCATTGTTTCTAATGAATTCTTGAAACTGATTTACAGTAGATATCTACTTCAGTTCATTTTCTTCTTCGCTACCTTAACTTCTCTTTCGAGATATTCGAAATACTACGTATTTTTTTCTGGTATACAATATTTTTCCATCTAGAAGTAATAATTGGTGGGTTTTGTATTTTCCATTAATAATGGCGAATGTAGAAATATTTTATATGTCACGCGTTTCAAGACGATTTTAATCACAGTAAAGAATATTTCTCCTCTGAAAGCGCAAACACACATCTTTCGGCCCGCAATTTATTTACTCGTATATCCGTCATTTTAAAAGAATAAAATTGAAAGCGTAAGGCTATAATTTTAATTTTAATTAATAAGGTGTTGCCAGAAATATTTCCCACAATATATTTCCATTTTAGAATATTTTATCGAAATCGTTCTAAAAATGTACAAATACACTCTGTAGTTAAACAATTTACATTTCTTTTCATATCTATTTTTTGTATCTGTGCTTTAATTCGTCACTTGAGCCTCTGCATTTCTGTACAAAATAAATAAATAAATAGAATTTTCTAAAAACCACCCCTTAAAGTTTTTTCCACAAGCTCCGAAACAATCTGTTTGTGTTTAGGAATTTTCTAAAATACTTTCTTAAGCCCAGCTTTAGATGAGGATTCTACTGAACCCTTTTTAAAGTTTTAAAAAGGGTTCAGTTGAACCCTCATCTACATAACGGTTCAGGAATCAAGACCGATCGATTCGATCAGGTAAATAATTTCAGTTTTTAATAAACGTTAGCTCAGACGCGCTTAGGCAGTTTAATCTCAGAGGAAGTAGAGTAGATGATAAACATTACATAATCATAACTCTGAAGATAATAATTTGGTTCAGACAGACAGATATAAGAAAACTGACGAGCGTCAGCGAGTCATCGCTTTTGCTCAAATTGATAGATATAGTGGGTAGTAAAAACTATGAGGAAGACGCCCAAAGGCGATTGGACTAAAAAAAAATACATAAAGAGTACCAGTGACACTTTGAAGTATCAACGCTGTGAGACTAGAGGATATTAAACAAAGTTAAGTGTACCAAAATCTTGCATAATGAAGGTTTAACAATTGTGAAAAATGAAGAATGTTAAAGGGGTTTAAGTGGGAGGGACCATTTTGTTGTTTTATATGCGAAATTGAGTGTGGGTTTGTAAAAAGAATTTGAGCCTTAATAATTTGATTATTGTGATTGAGAATGGAGGTGAAGAGATTTCGAGAGAGCTTAGTGATATATGAATCAATTGGTTCAATTTGAAGATCATGGATTACATTGTTTCTTATATACCAGGGGGAATTTGTCATTATTCTGAGAATTTTGTTTTGCATTATTTGAACCTTTTTATGTGAGTTTGTGCGGCCGAACCCCAAACAGGCGCGGCGTAGGTGATAATTGGGCGAAGGATCTGTTTGTAGAGTAGGACTTTATTATTTAATGAGAGAGGAGAGTTTCTGCCTATGAGTGAAATACATAAATGTATTTTATTCCAAACTTTTTCAGTCAGGAATTTAACTTTGTTGCCTTGATTCTAATTTTAGATAGCTAATTCTTAATTATGAAAACTTCTTAAATTTTGATTTTAACTTTATTTTAATTTATTGAGAGGGTAAATTAATAATTTTAATAGGTACCTCGTAATTTTAGCCTAACTCTGAAGATAATAATTTGGTTATCACCATGACTAGACTGACTGTCCTTCGTGACTGTTTTAGTTAAGTTTAGTAATGGCGGAAGAAGGAAATGTTACCAGAGAGCTTTACTAGCTTTAATTGAATTAAATCTCAAATTCTTACATGGCATGCTACGGCAAGCCATAGTATACTATGTGTGGAGTAGGGGATTGGCAGCTGGAATTTTAGTATACTATGGAGTTATAAGAGGGAAAACAAGATTCGGTGTCATCATCGCCACTTTGTTATAACCAGTTTTTACTTTCTTCTTCTTCCTTTATAAATTTTATGAATAATAGTACTATTAAATAATCCAATGAATTGAAAGTTACCTAATGATGATAATCAAGTTATCTTATTCAGATCTAACACATCGATCAATAACTCCCGAGACTAACCCAGAGATGGCGCTCGTAGTAAACCAGTAACCAGGTCTTTCTAGAGTACTAACCTTTGCTTGAAACGTGTCAAAATTTTAAGTCGATCGGACCAGGAAAAAGGTTTTTTGAAGTGAAGTGAAAAAGGTTTTTTCCAAGTGGGTGCCGCGATTGCTTTCGATGGAACAAAAACAGCAACGAGTCGATGATTCAGAAAGCTGTTTATCGCTATTTACTCGCAACAAAAAAGATTTCTTGCGAAAAAAAAAAGGGGGGGATTTTTTGGGGGGAAAAAAATTGGAAAAGCGTTGGAGCGATTGTATCACCCTAAAAGGTGATTAACAAAAGGTGTTATGTTGATGAATAAAAAAAAATTTTGCAAAAAAAATGTTGTTTTCAATGTTAGACTCGGGAGTTATTGATCGATGTGTTATGAACAACTACAGTTACTTTCTAACCTAATATATGTGTGGATACAACCTATACGCATCAGAATCTAACATTTTATATAGTAACTTATTACTTATCTGATAGGAAACAATCGGGTTCGAGTCCTCAGAAGATTTATAGGTGAAGATCCGATTCACTCATTCTAAGTAGATCTATTCCGGGTGCGATTGGATAATTTCTCACACTTGCCAATACGGTCACTAATCGTTTGTTAACAGTTGCAACTCCACTCCCTAACAATAACTGAGCTGCTAACGTCAATATCAAATTTTTCGTTTCTTACAAATACATTTCATCATTTCTATTTCCTACATTTCATAAATTTAAATCCAATGTGCGTAAATCACGTTTCATCCAATCGGAAAGTTATTCATTGAAATCAAATTTATTTAAAGTCTACAAAATGTTAGTAGAAGGGGGAAACGTGATAAAGCCAAACATTGTGCTTAGTGAAAAATTACAATGTCCGTCGTTGTAAATCTCATACAAATTTAGAACATCACAAATTCAAATACAGTCTCATAAAAATATCCTTTCTTGAAAGTTATTTTCAAAAAATTATCTTGTGCCAAAACTGCTGTTCTCTTCTATCCATCTTATCTCACTTAATTCAATTACGCCCAAGCAACAACATCGCAGACTCTGTCTGAATGATTTTATAGATAGAAATTTCCAGTTAAAAAGTATTTTTATTTCATACGGCACAAAATAAAAATGCTGTTAATAAATGGATACAAGCACATCCCATTTTTCCCATTTTGAAACTTTTATTTAATTTATCTAAAACCCCTTTGAAGAGTAACCTAATTAACGTGTGAAGGAAATGAAGGTAAAAGTAGTGTTTAAAAACGATGGACGATGCTGTAAAATTCACTTTTTTTTGTTTTTCAAACTGGGACCATCAAAAAGATTTGCCTTAGTTAATAAATGATTTATACTGTTTATTTATTGGTGTGAAGGTTAAGCAGGTAAATGGTTATCGTTAATTTTTAACATCCGTTCTGCTGAAGAAGGAACTGAATCAAGCTTCGGCTATTCTAATTGAATCAAGCACGGTTGAGGTAGTAGGAAGTAGTCAGTAAAGAAGCATTGCTATTTTGACGAGAATTTGTGAGTTTTATGTTAGATTTTGTAACTAGAATTAGTTAGAAATGATAAAATGAGATTCTGTGCTTCCACCTTTGGATTACTCGTATCGGAGGAATTTTTTTAGATCTCCCATCATGCATCACAAATGTTGAGCAACTTTTTAAAAGTTCATATTGTGTTTGAATGTTAAATTACAAAGATGTTTTTAAAAAGTACTAAATTAATGCATCAACACGATATGTTATTTTAAAAATGTTGTCATTCAATTAAGTTTTAAGAAAATTAACACTTGCAAGTTTTTGATGATCTAGATTTGTTCTCTTATCTTAGAGGCCATAACAAAATCAAAATTATCATTGAAATGATACTCAGACATGTAAAAAGTCATAGAATAGAATTATGCAAATATCCAAAGAGCCTCATCATCTCCGGGAATGGTATAAAAGGGCATTGTCTTGTCGTGGCTTTCGTTTGCACTCAAATGATTCACTTGAAAAATTTCTGAAATGATTATGGTATCATTGATAATGATTATCAGACTTTAAACGTATAATGTTAATTGGAGTTGGATGCATTCCATTTCGGAAACTGTTAGGGAATTCAACATTCTTCGATCTGCGAAATAATGATCCGATAATATATAATTTTAGGCATTACCTTTGCCATGAACAACTCAGAGGCCGACCGCTTTTACTAAATGACCGAGACAAGAGTAATTTAGAGTGGTCAGTGTTACCAGAGGAGCAGCACTGAATCAAATAAAAGGAATGATTGATATGGGATGTCCGACAAACGTGTCCATGAGGATAGTGCAGGGAAATTCGGAGTTGATGAGGTGTGACATCAGAAAAGCAGCTCGAGCGCCTATACTAACAACACGCCATCGGCTGCAGTATCCGTGCTAGGTTCGTGGGCGTATCGGTTTGACTCTAGATGACTGAAAAAATATCATTTAGTCAGATAAGTACCGATTCCATTTGATAATAGTTGATGGTGGGGTTCGAGGCGGTTCAGACCATGGACTCAAGTTGTCAGAAAGGTACTGTGCTAGTTAGTGGTCCTTCCATAATAGTGTGGACAGTTTTTACATGATATGAACTGTGTATTCTGGTTAAACTGAACCAATTAATGACCGGTAGTGTTTCTGTTTAGCTACTTGGGGACTGTTTTCAGACATTCATAAATTCCATTCGGTACATAAAACCGATGGAATTTTTCAGAGTGACAATGTGTCATGTCACATGGCCAAAATAATTCATAATTGCTTGAGGAACATTCCAAATAAGTGCAGCGAATGATTTGGCAACCTAGATCCCTTACTCGAATCCCATAGAACATACATGGAACATGATCAAAAGGTCAGTTCGTGCACACCGGCCACACTGTTGCAATTATCCATCATGGCTAAATGGTTTTTCAGGCAACTTATGGTGACTTGTTGAGTCAATGCCACTTCGAGCCTGGAGAACAAAGGAGGTCTCATACGATATTAGAAGGTATTCCATGACATTTAGCTATTCAGTATATGTGTATAGTACTTCAGTGCAGATGCACTGTTAAAATTTTAATGGAGTCAACGTTTTCCAAAAAATATTATAGAAACAGAATTTTTTTTTGTTAAGGTCGTTGTTCGTGATAGGTAGTGATATTGAGCGTTTCAACGAAATAGTAAATATATAGCTTGAGAGAGTTAAACGGTGGTAGCGAAAAAGTAAAAGCAGGTGCAGAAAAAATGTTTGTGTCAGACTCAAATACTTTTAAAAATTGAAACTGGAGCGAAATAATATTCTATGCTCTCCGAACAAGACTGAGTTATTCTATTTTGAGTAACCAAGAAATTATTAAACTTAAATTTTTGTCCCTCCAATGATTACAGAACAGCTGTCGTTATCCAATGATAAAAAATAGAACCTAAGCCTGGTAAGCTATTTAAGCAGATTCATTATTAATATCATGTCCTGATTTCATTATTTACATATTTAATATAAGAGTATAAACTATTTCTTTTTCAGTCATTGAGTTTTTTTCTGTATGTAATATGCTCCCTTTTCCGATTTTTGTACTCTTATACCAAATAGTAAAAAGATTTGTCGTATATTGAACGGATATATTGCATGTTTAAGACTTCTTGGCAGCTTATATTAATGTTAGGAAATTTTTCTGTCTGGAGAAGTGTTCCCGTTTTAATTTTGTTCTTCAATATGAGGAGTAAACAACCTCGAGAGTCCTTGGGATTTTTTAAATATTTCGTAAATAAAATTTTACGCCATAATGAGCGTAATCGATCTAAGACAAGCAGTTGAGAATAGATTAATATGCAAAGATTTATTTTATTTTGCCTTCTTATATTTTACGGTTAAACAATAGATACATTTCTCGAAAGATATCAATTAATATCTGAACATAGTTTTAATAATGATGAACTGATAGTTTTAATAATTTGTTATTTACTTTAATATTTTATTATTTACAGTAAGTTTAATATTTGAATACTAATTTGATTTCCATTTACTTTTACTCTTTTTGTTGATAAAACCTGGCATCGTTTTTGTACATTAGAATGTTTCCTATTTTTTGAAGGATTAATTTAGAACACGTAGAGTTGGAATAAAACCAAGCATGGATGTTTGAATAGAATTAAATCTCTTTTTTTTTTGTTTGCTTAAAGGAGTCTTCAATCTTTTTTCAAGCAATAATTTTTTTTTTATTACAGCGCGAGAAAGGGACACAGGCCTTAAAAATTTACATATCCCAACCGGAATTACATTTGTGAATTATAACTTTAATGTAAATTTATGTTTTAAAGAGGTGACATGCATTCCGAGTATCCGTATTGACTATTTTTCTTCTAGAAATTATATATCGCAAAATATCGAGGTACGTAATTGAGTTAAGAACTTATCGTAAAAACTTATTGAATTCAAAAATATGCCCATACCTAATGTGGTTAACATTTGATATATTTCAATTTGACATTTCCTAATCAATTCAGATGTGAAATCATCTGGTGAATATGTATTAAGGCTCCCGTGTACCGGCTATTTTAATTTCGAGAACGTAATGATAATCCTACAGAAATTCTAATACCGTTCTCAAATCTTTACTGTTTTATCCATTTTAAATGCAATAAATGCATCCGAAAAAGCAAAAATAAGGTAGTTTATGAGGAATTACGTTTCATCCCCCTCCCTGATTTTTGAAAGTATTTAAAAATATTTTTTTAAAGACTAGAAAACCCACAAACGAATAATTAAACTAGGGGTAAAAATATTTATAAAAATCGGATGAAAATGTAATTCCGAAGAAACATTAATTATTTTTTGCTCTTCAGGATGCACTTCGTTGCATTCAAATAGATAAAACAATAAGAATTTGAGGACACTAGTAGAGTTTCCATAGGATTAACATTATGTTCACGAAATTAATATGGCTGATAGATGGGAGCCTTAAATAAAATTTATCAACGTAGATATTAGATGTCCTCGCACCCCGGAGGTAAGAAATCAACAGATTTTGACTGCAAAATAATAAATAATGTCATAAAGAGGGATTGATGCTGTTATAATATGTACTATATTTTCTTATGTGTATATATATATAATGACGTCACTTAAAAAATATTATTTTCCTAATTTTTCCAAATTTTTTAACTCACATTAAAAAGTTCATTTTTTTTTTAATTTCGTATAGAATTGCAATTTATTCTTTAATTTATTTTTTCCATGGAAAAAAGAAAAACGAGCAATGCTTGAATTATTATTAAAAATTAAAAAATATCTATAATCTATGAATAAGAGTAAATTTCAGAACTCCTTAGTATTATCTATGAAGTTGTATTAATAGAATTAAGAATTAATTAATTTTACGAAGGAATATCATAAAATTGCTGATTTTGAAAATTAAGTCATGAAAAAACAAATTTCATTATTTTCATGATTTTATTAATTACTGTAGAGGATGCTATTAAAAATGAATACAAGAGAGCAAAAATTTGCTGGTTGCGTTGGTAGAAATATCCTGACTTATTCCTTGGTCTGGTTTGGTTTTAGCTTCAAAGGTGTTTCTCGCGTAGCGAGAGGGTGTGTTCCTATTGGTTGCTGGATGAGCTCCTATTGGCTGATGCGGATAGCTGTCATTTTGTAGTGGATAATCTCAGGAATCAATGTGAAAAATAATGAATAGATGATTAATTTTAAAGGATTAATCTAGCAGAATTTCACAAAGTCTGTGCACAAATTGATTATTTCGGATGGGAGTATAATTTTCAATAGCTTGAATAGTTCTGTTGGTGGAGTTATCAATTTTTATGAAGAATTTTCTTGCGAGTTTTTTAATGAAGGTCTTGAGTGATGGGTATTTTATTGAGTTTCTGATATCTATGTTTCTCATATACCAGTGTGCTTTTACTATCATTCGAATTATATTAGACTGGGATTTTTCCGGAGTATCCAGGGTTGTATTTACACAATGAGACCAGACAGGGCAGGTGTAAGTCAGGATAAGTCTATCTTCTGGCTACATGTGCAAGCGTTAAAGGATTCCTCTACCTCCATTTTGGCTTTTATACAGAATTTGAAATTTGGAGAGGTTTTTCAGGTAGGAGGAAAGCGCATCCTCGGTTGATATTCTTAAATAAATGGTATTTATAATAATTTTGCCTTAAAGCATATTTCTATGATCATAATTTGATTATTTAATCCCATTATTTAATTGCTACACGGAGCATGTATGTTTACTTATTCTATTTTTCATTCGCCAATTGCTGTAAAAATTTCTCGAATATTTTTGCCATAGTTCCAACAAAAAAGTATTTTCAGTTACCTAGCCTTTGTAGAGTGGAGCTTACTCAAATTTCCTATAAGAAAATTTTATTATATTCATGGACTCATAATATAAGAAATTAAGAATATATTTTAATTATTTTACATGTTTTAGAAAATTCATTACCTTTATGAAGCATATGTAAAAATATCAAAGAAATTAATTTTAATTTCAATGAATAATAATTAGCTAGTCGAAAATTCTGTACGTTTTCAGCAGTCGAGATAAATCTAACACCTATGAGACGCCTTAAAGCAGATGGTCTCAAGACAAGAAGAATGTGTGCTGATTATTTATTTCTTATTTCTGAAACTGTGCGAAGTTAGACTGTTCGCGGTTTTCTCTTCACTAACCTCAGAGACTAATTATAATAATTTGTGAATTGTATAAAATTACAATTTCTTCCCAACAAAAATGAAACGTTATTAAGTAAATTAGATGAAAATAGAATTGAAGTGAATTTCAGATATTGATTCATAAATAAAATAGAATTGAAGGAAATTAGTGGAAATAGAAGATAATGGGTTATATTAAATCATCGCAGTTAATCTTTGCGATTCAAACGAGTCTTAGTTAAAGTATCAGATAAGAAAGAAGAGCGGACGTCACAACTCTATTAATTATTTTCCTCCTTACATTTAGAATAATCTTTTCCTTCCATAAATTTCACACACACACACTACAGTCATTGTAATCAACATTCGGTAATGAATTGAAAACGATGTTGCAAAAAAAAGATTTTATGAAACTGTTTAATTAAGTCAAACAATTTCGACAGCAATTGTAGTAATAATTCCTTCCGCGGAAATCGCGTGCGATGATGAGGTTACGATACTATACAATGATAATATTACACCAGGAGGAAGTGGCAATATTGCGAAATTAATTTGAAATATAATTATATTCGATAAATTGAATTTTTAAGAAGAATAAGACTTAATTAGGAGATCCAGTATTGGAGAATGGGAACAATGTCAAACACAATCTATAAATCTAAATTATTTGATTAGGCAACTTTTTGACACCATTTTTACAAGTTTTGAGAACAGGAGAAATCTTCGCTCAATAAAGAGATAAGTATGATGATGACATTAAAAAAAATATCTATTCTCACTTGAGCTTGTACTAGGGCGGATGGAATACAAACGAATTTTTTTTGAAATATCTTTTCTTAAACACTGAAACGTTTTCTTTTCACTAATCTTGGGGACTTTTTCTAATTTGAATTGCATACGATTACAATTCCTTGCTAATGAAATGAAACGTGATTAGGCAAGTAAAATGAAGATAAGAAGTGTAGTGAATTGAATTAGAGATGGAGAGATATACAAGCGAAATAAAATGGAAAGGAAAGGGAAAGGAGTTCGAGGCTAATCTACAAATTTCCATCGATAATTTGATGGATATTTGTAGATTAGATTGAATTATCGGAAGTAATTCTTTTTGATTGAAGCGACTCCTGGTTAGAGTACTAAGTGTTGAATCTGTTATAAACAAGAATTGTGTGAATCGGATCGCCTGATTTTGAAGTCTGAGACTTTATTAATAGAACTGACTGAGTTAAGAGGATTCGAGAGAGAACAACCTTGAATATTCTTAGATATATAGTAAAGTATGTTGTCCTTTTCTTACGTATATTCAATTGGAAATTTGAACTTATTGACTATTTATTTAGACTTTAAGATGGTTGTAAGTTAAAAAAATGAAGGAAATACATCACAACACTACTTACTAAAACTGCACCTTTATTTTTAACGTCCTTTTTTTTAAAGGTCTACTCATTTTTTTCCAAAGTATTGGGAGTTTTTTCTCCTTCTATAATAAAAAAAATAGTCAGACGCATACAGAGACAATTTGGCACAAATTCTTCAGTCAATAAAGCCCTTTCTCCTCCCAAAGCTTCTCCGAGGAGTCCAAACAAATGGTAATCCGAAAGGACCAAGTCCGGATTATAGGAAGAAAGTTGGAATGTTGTTCAATGAAGTTTCGTAATTTTTTATGTTACAAAATGCTTTTGTATTGTCCCTGAGAAAGAACATTGCGGATCACAACGGAACTCTTTTCAACCAATGTGCAGTATCAATCTTCTCCAAAAGGTCACTGTTGTGTACAGCATTTACTGTCCGTTTGTCATGAAGAAAATCGATGTGCGTTCTTGTTAATCCCGTTATTCTTGTTAATCCACAAAAAAACATTTACCAGAATTTTTCCAGCAGATAACCGAGTTTTGCTTTTAGTGGAGCAGTTTCACTTTTTATGCGCAATAGCATAATGGATGTCTTTTTTTTTCCCCAGGGGGTCTAGCGACTAAATAAATGAACATATGAAGAATAAAAAGATGCCAAAAGATTATTTTAATTTTAAATAATCTATCATATTTGCTATGACAAAATGTATAAAAATTTTCAGACGCCATTAAAAGAAGTCTCGTTTATATTTGACCTTTATATATCGTATTACGAGGCTGGTTCAAAAAGTACTTGCATTTGAAGGCAGATGTCATCATTAAGATAAACTGTTGTTACCATTGCGTGCTGTTTGTTAAAAGGAGCCAAAACAAATTTGACATTGATTCATAAGTTAGATCTGATTTGATAGTCATTTGCTGCCAAATCAAAATTTGATTGCTTCCGCTTTAGTTGTCGCCGTCGATAATAAATAGATTCAATGTTATCCACCGGAAATCAAACAACAATCAAAACGGTGGGTTGCTTCGGGCGAATCTGCTCTGAAGAAGGCGGGATGATCTCATCGGCCGGAAGTTTTATGACGAAGAATTTTAGAGATGTGAAAAACATCCTGATCATGAATACGAGTCCCTGAGACTTATAAATCTATCTAATGAGTCACGACGCTAGATAAAAACAAATAATTTTCGATGCTACGAGCGCCATCTCTTAGATTTTCTGAGAACTTATTAAATGACCTTCGTACATTTGCGTACAGAATTTAAACGTAGAGTATTAGTTATATTTTAAAATTTTGATCGTTTCCTTGTCTTTTGAGGAATATTTCACTGATTATATCTTTCTGTAGCGATCTCTTAAAATACCCTTCATCCTAAAGAAAGCAATAGGAAATAACTGATATTTGTGTTGGAAGCAGAGCATGGAACTGAAGATACCACTGAGAAAATTTAGAGATCAAATGAATTTCACCAAAATGAAAATACCCTCATTTAATAGCTATTAGCAACAATGTCGGTCAGCATTTACATAATATTAACGTTTCACACTGTTGATGAATTTATGTTTTATAATAAACATATTTCTTTTACTTAAAAAATAAAAGAGTAGGTTTCATTTCGAATATATATTAATTCTGTTTTTTATAATAATTTCTTGTTTTGCATGACACGAATTATCTTGAAATGGTATATTTTAGGAACTTAATTTTCCCTATGATACTCAGATAACCTGTATGGCAAAATGTTTTTGCGCATGTATTGAATAATTGTGTGTGTGCGCATTAAAATGATAAAATAGAACAATACACATATTTTTTCGAACATGGATTTTTCTCGTCGTGAGGAAATATCTATCGTGATGTATTATTTGAGTTTGTTTGGATGCGTGAAATCGGAAAATGTATTCTTTGATATTATATATATATATATATATATATATAACTTTAATTTTTCTGATCATTCCATGAGTGAAAAAGAATCCTTGATTGAATCTGAATAACATTTTACTAAAAAACCTTTACGAGGTGTGGCTATTAAATAACGTGATTGACGCTTCTACAGAAGTACACGTGCCAAACGCCAGCGACAGGCAGCTGTTTAGCGTAAAACCTTCTCTTTCAAATGCAGTGCCTCTCGTTTCTGTAAACAAATCCGTACACCCGTAGCCTTCGATCTCATTACAGTTATTTTTTTTGTTTTGTTTTGTTTCGCGGGGAAAATTATAAGTGAACCACAAACTGTAGTGAAATTTCATATGAAACTTATAATTTAATGAAAGAACTATATGGGAATGAATGTTGATCGCGTGTACGTGTTTTTGAGTGGTTTAAGCGTTTCGAATATGGCCGTGAAGACGTCGAAGATTATTCAAGCCCGGGTTGCCCTTCCACGTCAGAAGCGAACGATAATATCGAAAAAATCGGTAATCTGGTTCTATCTAACCGTCGGTTAAGTATTCGTGCAATTGTTGAAACAATAGGAACTGGCAAAAAATCAATACGACAAATTTTTCCGCCAAGATATTGCTCCGACTCATTCCACGTTGTCTTTTAAGTGGTTTCTAGCCAAGTACAGCAACCCAGTGTTAGACCATCCGCCTTATTCGCAGGATCTTGCGCCATGTGACTGCTATTTGTTTCTGAAGGTGAAATCTGCATTAAAAGGACCAAGATTTGAGTCCGTTGATGCTGTGAAAGAGAAAGCGGCATGCGACCTGAAGGAGCTGACAGAAGGAGACTTCCAGCTCTATTTCGAACTATGGAAGATTAGCATGGAGTGTTGAAGGGATAGAGGAGGGTGTATCTTGAAGGTGATAATAAGTAAATATGTATGGCATCAAAATAAAATGTTGTTCTGCGTTAGTTTCGTTATTTAATAGTGACAACTCGTATCACACCTCATAGCTAGTTATTACCGATAAATTGAACACCGTAGCTACATATTTATGTATGAGATCCAAAGAAATATTGACGCCTCAAGCTTTCATAAATTACACGTCATTATACATTACAAATATTTTTATACCTTTTAGTGTATCTTTAAACAAAAGCTTAGTTAACTTTATTTAACTTCTATTTAATTAATTCTTTTCAATCTAGAAATTTGAGATTAAAAAAGAAATTACTTGAGCTACGCGTATGCGCAATTCAATTCAAGTGGACGTTGTCTAACGT
Organism: Nephila pilipes; assembly: GCA_019974015.1. NCBI lineage: Eukaryota > Metazoa > Arthropoda > Arachnida > Araneae > Nephilidae > Nephila > Nephila pilipes. The sequence continues at coordinate 28,435 of BMAW01091367.1, forward strand.
TGCCAGACTTTTTAATAAAGTCTCCTTTACATTTGACCTTCGTGTATAGTATAACATTTGCATACATAATTTTAGAATTTATGCAGAATTGAGCACTTATTTAGAATGCATTGATTGAGCATACCAAAGCATTGTATTGTCATCGGAGTCTTAACTAAACGCAAAATTTCAGATGGATTGGATGATAGGACGCAAGTTAAAATTCGAATTCAAATTTTGAACTGGAAAGACAATTTTTTTTAAGTACATCGTATGAGTATAGCTAGTTAAATAGAAGTTTGTAAACACTGAATTATTCAGAAACTATGAGAAACGTTTGTATATATACAGAACAAAGATTCTTTTAAGCTATAAATTCGAATGAAGGAGCCATAAATTTTTAGAATGAAGTGAATGATGATGTCGAATACTGACACATTAAATAAAAGCGGTTTCTTTTTTAATAAAAAGAAAATTTATTTAATTATTTCTCTATAAAATTACTTAAAATTACGGCATTTAACTTTATCAAGAACATTTGAAGCTTAAGGTCATACTCAAATAAACATATTTTATAATTTTGAACATTATTTTGAACTCAAAAATAATATACTCTATCTGGTTCCTGTAGTAATATTTCAGTATTTCCCCCTTGGTGAGTAGATTTTTGATGACAGAAAAGAAAGAAGCATTAAATGTGTCAAACAAATTATGCAACTCATTAAAATGCATTAAAGTGTTCGTATTAGCTACCCAAGGTGCTATTATTTCAATTAGATCACTTTTCGCGTACCAGATTACTTTTCAATTTCTTATCCTTTGCTTCAATTTTAATTATATTTAGCTTAAATATATTCAATTTAATAATTTATCGTTTGCTTTAATTTTAATTACATGTAGCTGATATAATATTCAATTTAATGATTTATCATTTGCTTTAATTTTAAATACATGTAGCTTTATTCAATTAAATAATTTGGCGTTTGCTTTAAATTTAAAATATTTAGCTTTATTCAATTAAATAGTATTTATCGCTTCATTTAATTTTAATATCGGAAAAGTTTACTATTGTCCATTTCTCAATATTTCGTCGTTTATTTTGATTATTATATTTAATCGAGTAATTTAATAATAATTATAAATAAAAGCGCACCTTAAGTGTCTAAATCTGTTCTTTCCAAAACTTTGCATAAAACTATTTAAATTTTGTTTTGTTTCATTCATCTCATACGGAATTTATAAAAATGATTTTTATATTAGAATAAAATTTAATTGGCCCGGAGTTTTGGTTTCTAAAAATGACGAATTTAACAATATCCAAACAATTAGAACACTTCATCCTTCTACTTCTTACAAAGTAAATTTTTTGCGTTTCCCCCCTAGGGAATTCCCTTTTATAACTTAATGAAAAATCATTTTGAATTAGCAATCCCGAATTAAAAAAGATTATGAAAAATATAATAACTTGTTATTACCTAAGGATATCTTTTTTCAGTGCTAACCGCGAAAATGGAAACATGTTAAAAATTAGTTAAAAAAACTTTATTTTTTTGTCCTTAAGCTTCTATAATTTTCTCATGTATCTCATTAATTCGTGTTTGATGTGATTTTTCATTTACGTCATCATGAGAAGCAACACGAGGGCAATAAGCAACGGACCTCAAAATTTTGATCTTCGGTCAAGCGATGTAGACGACACTTGAGATGGCAGCTTCCTCTCCGAACTTCCACACTACACCTATCGATGGACTTGGGACCTCGTTCAGATTTAATATGCATCAACTCCGCTACAGAGCGGATCTTTTGTGACATTCGGGCTCGAACCCAGGACTCAACGAAAACAACGTCGATCACACGAGTACGACCACTATGCCGCGCGGCCACACCTCGGGGTTGAAAATAAAATTGTGAAATGCTAGTTTAATTTTTTATTCCTCGTGCTCAAATAACACTGAGTAAATTGCTTGTGAGTGAGTGAATGTAAAGGTTATTAGCGCAAGAGCCAGATGTGGCTATGCTGCGCCAAACAAGATTTAACTGTGGTCTAGACGTGAAAAAATTGAAGAAAAGACAAAAATACGTTGACAAGAAGGAGGGTCGAAAATAGAGAAGGATCGCTAGGGTAACCCGGGGGTGCGACACCCATATTTACCAAAGACAGTAAAACCCATAGGAAAGAAAAAGATCACTAGGGTGCCACGGGGTCATGATGCTTGAACCCACCTAAAGAAGATAAGTCCTTGAGGCCCCCTGATATAATCCCAGGGGCAGAGTGCCCGGCTATACCCCTAGACGCTGGGTACCCATTTTAGTCGCCTCTTACGACATGCATGAGTTACAGTGGGACTATTCTGTCATTCCCGGTCACCACATGAGTTGTATATTGCTTGTACATCTGGTACTCGTTAGTTATTTGATTGTCGTCGTACAGATGCAATGGAATGAACCATTTTCTAAAAGTTATGAAAGTATTATGTTAAATAGATGATCGCAATTATTATAAGCGTTGCATTCATTGTATAAAAATTTTAACTCACATTCACAGTGAATACCATAGTTTTAAAACTTCATTATGCTTTATTGCGAAAAGTACTTAGTAAACCGTAAGGTATAACAGCCCTTTTTATCCAAAAGAAAAATGTAGAAATTGTGTTATTGGTTTCATTAAAGTCGCGTAATTGGATAGGGGACGATTTCCCCTATCCAAACTTCCACACTACGATAACAGGACTTAGATCTTACACTAGATTTAACGTGCATCAGCTCCGATATACGGCGAGTCTTTTGTGGAAACACTACTCGAACCCATGATTGGACGTAAACAGCGTCGCGAACCTGCGACCATGACCACTAGGCTACAGTGATCCGAAATTATCAGAAGAAATATTTGTATTGATTACAAAACACAATTGTTACCAAAGTTAAAAACATGCAACAAGATCGTATAATGCGAGCATTTTCCGAAAAGGACAAAATATTTAATTTTTAATGTGCGATGGGTAACAAGCGAGGAGGGAACTGGGTGCTGATTCTGTTGAGCATATCATTTTTTCTATTAAAACGGTTTGAAATGTTTTTGATCGCTTTCATGTCTTAATGGCTACTTTTTTCTATTTCAACGAACAAAAATAAATTTTTCAACAAAATATTATTTTTTGGAGGCTTAAGTGAAATATACATTGAGAAAAACAGATACATACGAAATCCTTTTGTAAATTTATAGTTTCCCGGGAAAAAACAAAGTATGTTTGGTGATACGTACTAGTGCGAATAATATATACAATATTTCATGTAAAGAAATCGTCTTCACAAATCTCTAAAAACACATATTTCATTTTATCTACTTTTTTTCTCGTTTGACTCGGATTTTATATTCAGACGTTTTTTTAATTTTTGAAACTTTACCATTTATAAAACTTTTAATATTTTTAATAATAACCATTTCAGAACTATAAAAATATTTTCAAAATAATTTTCCATTTTGAATAACAAACGAAATAAATCAAAATCTGAAAAATTCTACATATCTAAGAAATTACTTACTTCTCTTTCAATAGATGGCGCTACTCTCGCAATCGTTATCTAAGAGGATTGATGTCGAAGAGCCACAAGAGAGCAATATGTCGAAGACCGACTTCGTACCTAGGTTATTTGTGGCAGTGGGCTTTCCAACTCCGCACTCGTTTTTCATTCCAGATATCGTCTAACTTCAGTCAGGACCTTGATGACTTCGTCAAAGAAGTTCGTTGTTGTAATAAGCTGCTAAAATCACACATTCGGTAAGTGTTATTACTCTAATAGTTAAAATGATCGCCGTTCGCACCTGCGAATTGGTTTATGCCATATGTTGCTCCTAGTCAACAGTTGTCGCTTTGGCGAGATTTGGTCGATAACGTAGCTTTTTTACCTTTTTTAGAAGTGATGACGTTAGTTTCCTACAAATTGTGACGTTTTCAAAACTTTTCTGAAATGTCGGCTTAATTAAATATTCAGCGCGAGCAGAATAAGTCCGCTGTAACATGTTGCGAAATGTTTCCCGAACTATTGTTACTTTGTTACATTTTTGAGATGTGATTAATAATTTTTTCCAGTATTATTTCTTTTGTACGTTTAATTTTTTTTTTAAAAAAAGGTAACGTTATAATTTGATATAAATTTTGTTTATTTGTCTTTAAATTTTTAAAATATAAATATTTGTATGTGAAATGAATAAAAATATGTTACATATTTATTCTATATTTGGAAGTAGGAAAATAAAAGAAATATAATCGACAATAGATAATAAGATTAATTAAGTGAATATTATATATATATATTTAGAAACCGCACAGTGGTCATTGGTGATTTATCTCAGAAATTTTAAAACCATATTTATGTGATAAGGATAACACCTGAATTAGATTCGCTTTTTCCAAACTACCACACCACACACCGTACCAAAAAATTGGAAAAATTAAAATTACTAAATTTTATCAGGTATTTTTTTTTTTTTTTTTTTTGCTTAAAAAGTAATTGTTGGAATAACGTTTATTTTTTAAATCAACCTCGAAAATACTTGTTTCAGAATTCAAAATTTTTTTTGTCTGTGATAAGATATGAAGAAACAAATAATTTGTTAATTTTAAAATATACTATTTTTTTTTCTTAATAAAAATTGAGTCCATATAACATAGTAATTTTCGCATTAAAATTTCAATGTGTGAAGGATAATTAAAAGAAGAAACTCGAGTAGTAAAGTAATTGTGATAAAGATTTACAGACAGCTGTCGTCACGCCTAATGTAAAAAAAAAAAAAACTCCGGAACCTCAATTCGGTTAATGTTTTGGACAGATTCATTATTAAATCATACACTGATTTCATTGTTTGCTTGGAAAGCAGTATGTTTTTTTTTTTATTTATAATTTCTTTTAAACGATGTTTTTTTTTTCATATTTATATATAATTTATTCCATTTATCGATTTCTGTAGTTTTACACCACTAAGTAGTAAAGAAACATCTATAAGGAATGGATCTATTGCATGTTCTAAGACTTTTTGGGAGTTAATATTAGACAATTTTTCTGTCTGAAAAAAAAGAGTTCCTGTTTCTTTTTAATTTCGTTCTTCAATTTGAGGGGTTAACAACCTCAAGAATTTCTTCGACATTTTAAAATTTTTTCATAAATAAAATTTTATATAATAATGAGCGTATTTCACCTAATGCAAGCTGTTGAGAATAGATCAATGGAGAAGAATTCTTTTCTTTTCTTTTTTTTATATTCTATGACAAAACAGTAATTACATTTCTGTAAGAACATATTTCAATTAATATGTGAAGAGAATATTTTGGGTAGTAATTTATTATCTACTTTAATATTTTATTGTTTGCTTTAATTTTAACATTTGACGAGGAATTCGATTTTTTTTACTGCATAATCGTTTGCTTTGATTCAGTCATAAATACAATAAAAAATCAATTATGAATTTATTATGACTAAATATATTTGGAATTTTTCAAGTATGAAAATTCATGAACTGTATTGTTTTAAAATTTTGAATTTGAAAAGAAAGAGGAAAAATATATTGAAACTTCAACAATAATTGTGAATTGCCAAAAACAATGTAAAAGTTTGAGGCAATATATTTTGAAGTTCAATTTTTTCCCTCTTTTTTTTTTTTTTTTTTTTTTTTTGAAATTTATGTATAAACATTTTACTATTGGAAAATTAATTAATTCTAAGAAATTAAATTTTAATGTTTTTTAAACAAAATTTGTTTTTGGATATCAAATTTAATGGTGCTGTATCTAAAATTTAATTGATGTCATTAATTTCTTCTAATATTAATTTATTTTGACAAGCTTAATATTACTGAGAAACACAGTAAATAATTATTTTCGTTAACAAAACAAATAACTCGTAAACTGCGCAATTATGCAAAATTTACTAATTTTATGATTGAATATTTATCATTAATTAATTGTTTGTTTTAACAAATAGCTGTTTTATAGCTTAAGAAATTTTTAAGGTATATTGAAGACATACATTTTTACTATTATACTAAAACGCACCTCTTTTAATGCCCAAAAATATTTTATATTGATTGATTGTTTATTAACCTCAACATTTAGGAGTAACTCGAGACTTTTGATGACTCGAAATTTTGAACACGGTCAGATGGCAAGGTCGACACCTGAACTGGCACCCCACTCTTATAGTCCCGATATATTTAATTAGCATCAAGCCTTGCTACTCTATGGGTTTTAATGGAATCAAAACTTGGTCCAACTTTTCAATCGAGTATGAGCCCTATGCCATGACATCTCAGCTATCGCAACCACAAAATTATTTAATAGAAACATTTTTTAACTTAAAAATACTTTTTTTCTAATCGGTGCAAACCTATCCAAATATTACAATTTTTAAACGTTTTTAAACATTTTAAAGTTTGTTTTCATATCCATTCTGTTTTCTCTCCATTTTTATTTTGTCTCTTCCTATATCCTTTTATATCGAAATTCTTTAATAGAGTATACAATAGTTAGCTTTGAATGTGTGACTTTTAAAAATGTTTTCGTGTTTTCTAATTTTGAACTCTGGTCTTTTTAAACGTAATTATTTTGACAAACCCTTAGAGGATATTTGTCATAAGTCAATATTCGATATAATAACAACAAAAAAAAAGCTATTTTAGTTATTTTAAAATTATTTTAGAAAACTCTCTTGAATTTATGAATGAATCATGAATACAGCTCATTTCTGAGTGTTAATCAATATATAAATACTTTTGGTTTGTATGGTGGATTGCGAGATTAAAAATTTTGCTTTGAAAATAATTATAATTCAAACTGTCTCACATTTTATGTATTTGAAAACGATTGATCTTGTTCTTCGATATATTTATTAATTTATTTATTTTTGCTGGAAGTTTTTCCAAGTCGCAAGACAAACTCATTAAGGACTCGATTATGAAAATTCGTTCTGTGTGTATAACTGAAAAGGAACTTTTGTTGCAATTGTAATGAAAAGCCTTATTACGTTGTATTTCACGTTGATTATGGCGAGATAGAATCTGATGCTTTCCTTCGCGAAATCAACAACGAATGAGCTCGAACGTAGAGGTATAATGTCTCCCTTTCAGATTAAAGCAAATTAAATTTTGTTGATTTCGACGGGGATATAATTTATTACGATAGAAAAACGAACTTAATCCCAAAAATACTTCGTTGAAACATTGGAGCAAGGCCGTAGGTGTGCATGTCGGCATCACGATTATGTGACTTGGGATTAATTGATGGTACAGAGAATCACGATCTTTATTTAAATATTTTAAAGGATGCAAAGTTAAAAGTATTACTCATGACTTGGGTATAGGAAATAACTTTTTTTTTAAAGATAACAATTCTAAGCACAGGGCTCAACGTTCGCCTCCAATGTCTCTATAATTGTGTGCACAGGTTCTAAAACACCACTTTGTCTCCTGATTGAAACCTAATAGAACATATTTGGAGAACTGGAGATTAGAGTAAGAAAACACGACATTAATATGAAAAGTGAACTAAAAACAATGATCAACGAAAAAAAGGAAGAACATCGATTCAGAAATTAAAATAAATAATTAAAAATAAATAAATAAAATAAAAATATATATTAAAAATAAGCAAAAGTAAAATAAAATAAAAATATATATTAAGAAATAAACAAAAATAAAATAAAAATAAATAAATGAATAAATAAAATAAAAAAAATCTCATTGAATCAGGGCCCTGACTTTTGACAACTTATGGATGCTGAGGATATCCTGCTAAGTTTTAAATTAAGGAAATATCGCAGTATGTATTATTATATAGGTATTTTTTTAAGTCCATGAAGACTTTTGTAAGGTATTTTTAAAAAAAATATTGATATTGATTTTTCAAAACAAAAGCTATTTTATGCCTTACAATTTTTTGTTGCTGTTTTGTTTAGAATAAGTTGCGGATATAATTAAAAGGACACCAATCTGAAATATTAATTTTTATTAGTCGATAGAGTAATACTTTATTGAAATTTGTATGTGTACGAAAAATTTGGAGATTTACTGTACATCACATACGACACAAACTATTTGGCCGGTTTTAATTACGTCGCACTAGATGAAACACGAGGGCTATTGGCGACGGACCTCGTAATTTTGAACCTCAGATCTTCCAAACCAATGGGAGGACTTTGAGCCTCAACTAATTTAACGTGCATTGGCCCCGGCTACACGGTGGATCTTTAGTGGCATTAAGGCTCGAAACCACGACTCGACGAAACCCGCCGGCTTTGAGCCTGCACCCATGACCGCTAGACAACCGCAGTCCACAAACTATTTGAGCAATTTGAATAATTTCATGAAAGTTTTATAAACGAAACATGGAAAAATGAAATGTATATTCTCTTTTTGCTTAAAATGTATGGTACGAAAAATAGATTCGTGTTTTAAGGAATTTAAATTGCTTTTTTTTCAAATTTTAGAGGCTTCTTTGCAGTCTCCTTTTGTTCAACCATCTGTAGAAATGTCATGTCGAGTAGTTCATTTTTGTTGTTCTATTTAAAATCGTCGTTGGGAAGATTTCCCAAGACATAAAATAATAATAATTTAAAGTTACAACTTCCCAAAGATATTGTCTTAAAAGAATATATTACTGAAGAATCATTCTTTAAATATTCTGCGTATTTATATTGTCCAGGCGAATTTTTCCACCGTATTCAGCAAAAGCACATTGTATCAGAACAATAATAGTCTTTTACTATATTTTCTAGATTTATAATCATGTCTGCACTAATTGTTGCCTAGTTTTGACAAAAAGTTTTTGCTTTTTCTACACAAATGAATTTTCATTGAAAGAACTAAATTGTTGAAATTCGCTGGATTTACAACTAAAAAGTAAATTATCGATTTTTTTCGTATTTGCAGTGGCCGCGGTAGTTTAGTGGTCAAAGTCTCGTAGCGGTGGTTTTTGTCGAATCGTGGGCTGAAGTCTTGATGTCACTACAGACCCGGCGTATAGCCGGGACTGATGCACGTTAAATTTGTCGGGGCTCAAAGTCCTCTCGTTGGCGTGGTGTGAAAGTTAGGAGAGGGAGGTGCCAGCTCAGGTGTCGTCCTCGTCACTTGACCGAGATTCAAAATTACGAGGTTCGCTGCCAATAGCTCTTGTGTTGCTTCTAGTGAGACGTTAACAAAACGAAATCAAACCGGTTTCTACAAGATTGATGATGAAATAATTTTCACTTATTTATTCCTCTGTTGTTCTCCGGACAATTTATATTCTGAATGCGGACGTATTCAAAGTTTTTGTATATTTATTATCTACTTACATTACCGCATTTTATGCCATTTCTATTGGACATCTAGGACTATTTGGTAATATTTCTGTTGTTCTATCAATGTAATGTGCTTTACAATTAAGTTGAAATCACAAAATTTTCTAACTACCTCATTTCTAGGACCTTTAGACACATCGTTTAACAGTAAGCATTCTTTACTCCGGCATTCGATGGTTCGGTACACTCTCTAATCTTGCACCTATCAAGTCATTCGTTTTCTGATTTTTTTTTGTGTGGATTCGGGAGTTGATCTTCACCAACACGTTGAAAGACAGCGCTGCTCGCATTTCGTTAGTCTTTATCGTAACGGTTTGCTTTAATTTCAGCACAATGTTTCTTGTTTTCTAGCTGGTTATATATCACGTTTGTACAATATTGCAATTGTACAGTAAATACAGTAAAATGTTCTTGATGCCCAGGAGAAGTTCTTGATAGGATTTATAAACGGAAGCGTGCGATTAAAGAAGCTCGACACAACTTGTTTTAGTTATCATTGTACTGTATTAGTTTTTTTTTTTGAGCTAAGCTTTTTTTTCCCAATTAGTGCAAGAATATCCAATTAAATTAGAGTTCATTGTTCGAATTTAATTTTGTAGCTGCTGGAATGAAAAATTGCTTTGCGGGATATTTATAGCTTCTATATGAGTTCAAAATGTGCTTAAACACATTAAATGTGTGTGTTAATGACTTTAATGTTTATCTAGAATGATTTATCTTTAGTATCCCCGTAAAAAATTATATCAATGCTCGATAATCCGGTATGATTGTGGTCCCGAACGTGCCGTATTAAAAAGCGATTACCACATATAGAAAAACGAACTTAAAATTGGTGCGTTTAACGATATGAAGCTAACAATAAAATACGATTTTTTTTTGCCCCTTATCAAAAGCTATTAGAGAAGCTATCGGTACCGAAAGAGGGTAGATTAATTGAATACTTCACGAATTATTTTAACAATAAATAAAAATCAAGTTAAAATTATTGTTGGGTGAATATAATTTCAAAATAAATTTTAAGATCTGCTTGGAGAAAGTGGTGTCATCAAAAATGGGTGGGCGTAAAATAAAGGATTTATGGTGCTAGGTTCAAAAAATTGACATTATAATTCATTATGAATATAATAATTACATTTAGTTTGCTTAAGGTATATTTCCATAGCCAAGATATATTTAATTTAATATTTTATCGTCTGCTTTTATTTTAATATTCGAACAGAATATTTTATATTGTCTACTTTAATAATTTATCTATTGTCTTCATTTTAATAATTTTCTAACGGAATCGCCTGTTTTTATTCTTTTTGATTGTTAACATTGGCAACGTTTTTTTACCTTTGAAATTTTTTTCCGTGTAAATAAAAATGCTTTAGGAATTTGAAGAAGGCATTTTTTTTTCTTGATAGTAGTTGATTCTACGGAGTCTGGGCCTCGGAATCACGCTTACTTTACGCTAATTCATATTCATTTTTAATAATTTTACTTTTTCGAGAACTTAACAGAAAAAGCGTTAGCACATATTACGCAAATATTTTTTTTTTCATTTGCGTATCCTTTTAAACTCTATAAATAAAGGTAAGAATAATGTTTTCAATAAATAAAAATCATTTTAAAAACAACAATAACTTTTAGCATTTGCTAAAATAATAGTAAATATTATTCGAATAATTTTATTCAATTTTGTATCCCCTCCAATGTTATTATTATTTCAGGACAAAATAATGAACAGCCTGGATGGTTTCAGGAACAAATATTATTTAATACTTGACACGTTTCACAACACAAGACAGGATACAAAACATATATAAAACACAGATTAAAGAACATATATCATTCCATCATTCTGCTAACGAAGTCTCTCGCCTTTCATTGTGCTTGCGCTTCTAACCAAAAAGAACATGTGGCGCCATCTGGCTACCATTTAATAGTACATGGAAGTTAGCGTTAAATTACGGTGTTACAATTTATAATACTCGAATTGGCTAAGCCTTTTTACTTTGCCTCTTTTATAGATGAAATAGAATTCTAATTATCAAACTGTGATATGAATACTAGTGATTACAAATTTACATGTTCTTTTATTACCGATAATTCGGTAAAATTTTCAAACAAAACTGTTATATCGGTTAATTACCGGGAAATCACGAAACTGTGAATGTAAAATAGAAATGCATAATAAGATATTTTATTTGATTCTTGTATACTGTGAGAAAAGTATAATAAATTAAATTGCATACTGAGCAGAAATAGTATAAATAAATTCAACAATCTTATAACAAATTACGTGTAATATTTCTGTGTGAATAATTTTGTGACCTATTTGTCAATGTGTTTGAAAAAATGAAGATGTTAAGAAGCGTAACTGATTAACAGTTTTGTCTCCTAATAGTAATATAATTTTTGCTCAAAAAAATTCTGCCTTCGAAATGTTTTTTTTTTTAATTTCCACATTTGTTGGTTCAATAGTTTTTAAAGAATCGTTCTTTATTTGAATATATTTCCCTCTTATATTTCCCATTGAAAATACTATTGTTTTTTTCAGCGATTTTACTCGTATGACAATACTTTGTGCAACTGAGGTGATTTACTCGTATCACTTGTGCTTTTGTTTCGATCAATAAGTTTCTTTTTCACAGATATCCATTACAGATGTCGAAGGAAAAGCGTATTATTGTTTTGTATATAATTTACATTATTACCGGCACAAAAAAACAACAACAACGGGGAATTACCGGTAACAATTTGAGGTTAAAATGCGCTGTTTATCGATAAACCAGTAAACCGATTTGCAATCCCTAATGTGTTCCACTAGAGGTATGGAAACTATTTCCAGACATTACGCCATTAGTCTTTTCAATAATCGGTAATCGACGTTGAAAGAAGAATCATTCTTTGAAAAATTACATACTAAAGATTTCCAGGAAAGTTCCGAAAGCAATTCATGTATGTCTAGAGATTTGTTTGTATGTTAACGACAAATATGCGTTGATGGGTGATAGCATCTAAATTTCTGATTCCAAAGATAATTGCCAACTTACTCAACTTACTATCTGTGGAAAGTGATATCGGTGACTCGTATTGGAATAGAAAATGAATTTATTATTATTATATTACGGCAACGTTATACTTAAGTTTTTTTTCTATACAAATGACTTTTAGTACATCAAGGATACGCCAAAGATTGATAAATTTGAATGTTAGCTTCGGAAATTGTTCATTTTTGAAGGAAAAGAAAAAAATCGCCTGCAAGACACGTATTCATGGTCACAGTAGGCTAGTGGTCATGGTCGCAAACTCGCGACTACTTTTCTTTCGTTTTGTCGTGAGTTAAATACATGATGCCACTAAAGATGCGGCGTCTAGCGAGGATGATGCACGATAAATCTGGCGAGATTCAGAGTCCTCCCTAGGCGTGTGTTGAAGTTTGGAGAGGGAGGTGCCAGCTCGGGTGTCTCGTCCTCGTCACTTGACCGAGGCTCAAAATTACGAGGTCCGCCGCCAATAGCCCTCGTGTCTTCTCAGTACGACATTTATAAACAATCAATCATTTCATGTGCAGTAGAAAATATTTTAAAAAAGTAAGGGAAGAAATAAAAATCTTAGTTGATGTTAAAATAGTTGATTTCTGAATGAATACCATTTAAGGATTTCGCCAGATATTTATTGTAAGTAATTCAACAACGATTTCTCTCGTTGCTGGATTGAATATACAGTACTCTTTCTGAAATGATGTAGGCTTTTAGTACGGAATGGTACATTCTTTAGTAATTATAGTTATTTCGTGTATTTGACATTATATTTGGATGTTCTGTATTAAATTGTATGCTATAATACGTAGCTTTTGCTATTTAAATGTATTATTTTTAGAGATATTCCAGTAATCCGGCTGGACTGTGGTACGATATCTGAAAGGGTATATCGATAGAGCACTGTATTTTCACGACAGTCTTCAGTATGTCTTCAGCACAGAACAAAAAAAAAAAAAAAAAAAAAAAATCAAATCGATTGTAGCATTAAATCGATTAACTTGCATTTTTAACCTTGGGCAAATATAGAGGTGGCACTTGAACTAGCGCCTTCCTCGGCAAATTTGTACACCACGCCAACGGGAATGAAGGCACTAGTCTCTATACGTAATAAGTTTATAGTGGCATCAGGATTCGAACTCACGTTTCGACAGAAACAAATCCGACCGCGAATTCAAGGTAATGACCGCTAGGCTACCGCGTCAAAAAACTATATTATATAAAACAATATTAAATATATAAATCTTCCAGAAAATGAAAGTGTTATGTTTTGTAATTTGGCATAGTGTGATATCTTTGGAAACAACCACCCATATGCATACGGGGTTTCCCGGGGCAACTATCACATCACGAATTTCACGTCTTTTTTTTCCCCCTTTCTGTTTGAAATTGCGGCGATAAACACACGCATCAGTTTATACAAAAACTCTCAAGCAAGAAAAACAAGCGTGTCGCCGAAGCAGTGATAGTAGATTTAATTTTAAAAGTTGATTTAATTTTAATTCTCATATTTTAAAAGTCGCATATCGGCGACTACGGAGTACAAAAAGTTAAAATAAAAATCGGATTTGAAAAAATGATTAATTTTCCAGCGAATTCAATTACAAGTTTATCTTTCGCAGACTAACACATACAATTATAAATTTACTTGCACTAATTTAATATAGATTTAAATTTGGGACAGATTATTGAAACTCTTCCAGATGCTTGTGGGAGTTCCGATAGTAGTAAATTAATTTGTATTCAGTGCGGTATTTAAAAACAGTGCACAGAGAAGCGTATTTATGTAAAGATACAGTCTATTTATTCGCTCAACACTCACAAATGCAACACTGGGATTCCCTATTGAATCTTAATGAAGATGAGGACCTTACAGAATAAGCCACTGAGTTTCGGTAAACAAGCTTTAGCGTCTTTACACGTCGACCTCAACTAACACTGGCTAATTAACGTACAGTACATTAATATGTAGCAGTAATATAGTGTTATATATTAATGTATTCTGCGTTGCGTGATCTGCTTATTTTACACTAACGAACGTCCCCTGATATAGAAATTTGAAGTTTATTGACTCAGATAACTCGTTCTGGCAATATATTATTATTCTCTTACACTTAAAAGATTCATTTCTACTTCTTTTATCACCGCTTTCACTGGAGTTTCTTCAAATATATCACCTCAATACGTTCTCCAGAGACCATGGGTAATATTGTCCAATCGCGTAACTAGAAAGGTCAGAGAAAAGAACCTTTCCAATGATGCGATAAAGACGATAAATATTAATATAATAACGCTACCGCAGTTAAACTTTTACATACGACAAAATCTTTAGAAGCAGCACGGTCTGGAGTACTTCTGAAATTTTAATCTTAACCCGACAATACGCCAGGAAGAATGTTTTAATGTAGGGTTACATTGAGGTGAAAGATTAAGGACTATTGATACACAAGGTTTGGCTATTAAATAATGAGACTGACGCTGTAAAACATTTTATTTGGATGTCATACTTATTTACTTATTACCACCTTCATTATACACCTCTCTTTTATCTTTACAACACTCCATGTGAATCTCCCATTGTTCGAAACAGTGCTGGAAGTCTTTTGTCTGTTCCTTCAGGACGCGTGCCTCTTTCTCTTTTATAGCTTCAACGGATTCTAATCTTATTCCTTTTAATGTATATTTTACCTTAGTCAACAGACAAAAGTCGCACGGCTCAAGAACCAGAGAATAAAGAGGGAGAGACTAAACACTGGGATGCAGACTTGTATAGAAACCTCTTGATATACAATGTGGAATGAGCCGGCGCAATGTTTTAAAGGAAAAATTTTCTGTACGGATTCTTTGTCAATTCCTACAGTCTCAGTAATTGCACGAATACTTAACCGACGGTCAGATCGAACCAGATTACCGATTTTTTCGATATTGTCATCTGGTTTTGTCGTGTAAAGGCGATTGGGGCGTGAATAATCTTCAGCGTCTTTTCGGCCACCATGAAAACGCTTAAATCACTCAAAACGACGTGCATGCGGTAAACATTCATTGCCATACACTTCTTTCAATAAATCCATAAGTTCCAGTTGCTTTTTTTCCAAATTTCATTGCAATTCTTTGCGAACTTATCATTTTCCCAGAGGAACAATGAAAAATAACTCGAATGTGAATGTAGGTTCCGGCTATTCGTATTTGTTTACTGAAACGAGAAGCACTGTATTCGAAAGAGAAGGCTTCACGCTAAACTGCTGTCGGTCGCTGACGTTTTGGAACATGCGTTCTTCTTCTGTAGCAGCGTCAGTCTCTTTATTTAATAGTCATACCTAGTGTACTATATTTCCATATCTTATCTTCACTTATGAATTATAATGGAAATGTAGAAACTGTTGAAATGTGTTAAATATTCAGAGACGATACCAATGTTTCTCTCGAGTAGTGCGGTGACCAGATTTCTGCAGATTTTTATGCGGAATCCTCAGAAATCTCATGAAATGTAGAAAGATATAATTTTTTCTCATTATATATTTTATTTATATTTATTCCCCTACCATTTCATTCAGAACTACAAAGTCGTACAATAAAAGGATCAGCTAGTTGAACTAAAAACACCGAAATCTCCTGTGTCTAACATGAGTCATTTCAGTCATGCAACCATTTAAAAATTTTTCGCTTTTGTTGTCATAGTAACGTAGTTAAAGTGACAAACTGAATGGCTGTATTAAATTATTTCACTATTAAAGTTTATTGTGGAGATTTAGATGCTATGTGTTTGGAAATGGCTTCAATTTAAATTCTTTTCAGTAAAACTATGTTTGGGACAGCACTAAATTTCGTAGTTTATCACTGTAGACTCCCTTTCTCGTTTCCTTAAGGATTCCCTGGATCCTTAAACTTCAAAACTTTTGATTACAAAAAAATATATATTAGGACCCCATCTTTTTGAAACATTTTAGTGACAAAAGCATAACGAAACTGCCGAAACTTCATGAGTTTTCGAGAAAAAACTAAATCTTGTTTAACTAGTTTTCTTAAGTTGTTTTTCTCCTTTAGTTTCGTTTTTCTCAATGCAGAAAAAAATTGCTAAGCTTGCGAAAAGGATTTCTCATAAACGATTTATCACGTTCATTTGAAATTTCATACACATGTTTGAAATAAGTTTCTTTATGATTTATACATTTCTTTGTAGACAAATTATTAAAAGAAAAATTTTCACGTGAATTTTAATCAGGTTTTTTCTTAAGATTTCCGAATTTTCTCAATAAATGTATTTAAATTTTTTTTTTCTCTTAAATATTTTAAAAAGTTTATATAATTTCAAAACTGGTCATTTACCTACTAAATAATATTACTTTTGTAAATTTTAATCAATATCACGCTTCAGAACCTGAGCGCCGTAAAATATTAATTTTCGTAATTTTGAAAAAAAGTATTCATTTAAATTTCTTTTAAACTTATTAAGAATTTTTGCAAATTACATGAAAATATGAGAATAAATGTAAATATATATGAATATTATATGATAAAAGTGTCAAGGTTCTCTGCTTCATTTTATTAGTAAGTTATATTAGTTTGAAAAATGTTTTTTGGACCACAGTTAAGAGACTCCTTAAGAAAGTGCTCAGAATTATATTGCGCACGTTTCCCCCTTCAACTAAACTTTTCAATTTCTTTATTACGTTATTTACATTGATAACCTCACATTGTGAATGAATCAAGACTTACACAAATCAACATTGCTTTACAGGGTGTTTCGAAACTCTTGGTAAAAAATTTAAGAGTGTTGATAGAAAATATCTAAATAAGCAAGTTTCACCGTACGATTGAAAGGCGGAGAGCTAGAGGAGAACCACTAGAACGGCGCTGTACTGTAAAGCTTAAATCGCGAGTTTTCTTACACATCGTCATTTCTACCATGGATTTAAGGAGGCATGGCGACGTACATTAATCAAGAAAAAGCCATTGCCTGAAAAAAACTTGAAGTCTCCACGTGGTTTCATTACTCGTATGACATACAGGGTGTTTCGAAATTCACGGGAAAACATTTAAGGGGTGGTAGAAAACATCTTAACAAGGTTTTTTTTTAAACCTATAATACATATGTGGAAAGCAAGCGGTGTAATCCACGGTATAATTGAAGATGTGTACGTCATTTCTACCGTGGATTTCAGGAAGCATGGCGATGTACAGGGGTTGGACAAAAATATGGAAACACCTTTTAAAAAACATGTTTCTTTGCTTAATATGGTGTAGGAAACCCGTTGGCATCCAAAACAGCTTGCAGTTTTCTCGGAATGGATAAATACAGTTCCTGTATGTGTGCCAAGGGAATATTATACCATTCTTCCTGCAAAACGGTGGCAAGTTCAGATAACGATGTTGGCGGTGGATAACGAGAACGCACTTTCCGTTCCAATGTAGACCACAAAGGTTCGATAATATTCAGGTCTGGTGACTGTGGTGGCCAGGGGAGATGGGACAAATCCTCCTCGTGCTCAGAAAACCAGTCCTGGACAATGTGAGCTGTGTGAACAGGGGCTTTGTCGTCTTGGAAGACACCATCACCATCGGGGAACAAAGTTTGTACCATGGGATGAACTTGATCTGCCAAAATGTTCACATAAGTCTTGGCAGTCATGTGCCCTGACACAGTTATCATGGGGCCAGCAGAGAACCACGATATGGCTGCCCAAACCATAACAGAACCCCCGCCATGTTTCACTCTTGGCAACAAGCAGTCTGTATTATAGGCTTGAGATGGCGTTCTCCAGACGTAAACTCGGCCAGAAGTGGGAAACAATGTGAAAGAAGACTCGTCAGACTATATTACACGCTTCCACTGCCCTATAGTCCAGGCTTTATGACTTAAACACCACCTTTTCCTGTTACGGGCATTAGCATCACTGATGAGTGGCTTCTCAATTGCAGCACGGCCAGAAATTCCCTGTTTATGAAACTCCCTTCTAATTGTTTTGGTACTCACAGGGTTCTGTAACACAACATTCATTTCAGCAGTAACTTTTGCAGCTGTGGTCTTCTTATTTTTCGTCACAATTGCCCTTAATGATCGTCTGTCACGATCACTCAGCACACACTTTCGTCCGCGCTGTGATTTAGCAGATGATGTTTTTCCGCTTTTCAAATATGCGGAATAAATCTTCGATACAGTACCTCTTGAAACACTAAACACCTCGGCTACCTTGCTTACGGAAGCACCTACCATACGTGCTCCAACAATTTGCCCACGTTCGAAGTCTGTTAACTCTGACATAATGCAATGACAACCTCACATAACAGTACTCCGACAACAACTGAACTGTTTAGCACATTTACGAAGTTGTATAGGTGGCGTTAGTAGTCAAAAACGCCAGCGCCACCTACATATTTCATTAAAATCAATCTTTCTTTTCAAACATGCATTTTACAAGGTGTTTCCATATTTTTGTCCACCCCCTGTACATTAATGAGGAAAAGGCCGTACCTCCTAAAATCCACAGTTGAAATAAGGACGTATAAGAAAACTTACGCTTTATGTTTTCCTTTAGAGCACTGGCTAGTGCAGTGGTTCCCACACTTTTTGTCCTAAGGACCCTTTTTAAAGTTAAAACTTACCCACACCCCCAAGTGAAAAAATTACATGAAAGCCTAGTACAAAAATTACAAAATTAAAAAAAAAAAAAAAAAAAAAGCACATTTTGTTGTAGAAGTATTTATTGAAATTATAACTTTTGTTTATATATATAAATTGAAATTTTAAAAAAATATGACTTGGATGAGCTTGATGAGACGTTATGAATTTATTTATGACTACTCAATGTTTGTGAGTAGCAACCGCGAATCCCTACGAGCACTAATTTCTATTAGTTTTTTTTCCCTTCCTGTGATGAGTTTCCTAACGGCACTGAATCCACGTTCTAGTAAATAGGAAGCAGGAAAACAGTCAACAACTTCTGAACAATAACTCATTATGCAGGATATAAAATTGCTATCTGTTTTTGTAACCAGAATTTTAGGTATTCTTGTTCAAACATTGGCTTAAATTCCTCATTTGTGGATACTTCAATAAGCTTCTCCTGTTTTAGTATGGATTCATCTGTATTTGGGATCTGCGTTTGTCCACGCTCAAAAGGGTTCAACACCCAGTCGGGAATATCCAAAGGAAGAATGTTTTCAAATCTTTGGATCAGGTCTGCATGAAGAGCCGTTAGGTGTTGACAGTAAGCAAGCAAATCTTTATCTCTATTTTGCAATTTCGAAATATTTGGAACCACTGGTCTAGTAGTTCATCCATTGCTCTCTGCCTATGTATTGTATGGAGAAAATAGATTGTTTAGATATTTTCTATCATTCCATGCATTTTTTACCCATGAGTAACCCTATGTAATATATATATATATATATATTAAAAGTATAGTGAATGGGAAAAGAAAATGCGAGAGGGCGTGTTTAAATGTTAAGAGGAATTAGAAAATTAGCGAGAATATAGTGCTCACGAATTTGGTACTAGAAGGGATTGTAGCTGTTATTAGATATGGGCCCAGTGTATAAGTATTGCTCCTGACTCGGTTCCAGTTTTACTGTTATCGAGATAAACATAATTTTTTAATTATAGTCTTTGGTATCGGACGCGAGTTAATGGCCAATCTACATTTGTACAATATTTTTTTGTTGTTCTTAGATAGAATAAACATAATTTAAAGATTTGCCTTCTTCAATATTTTGTTTTCTGAGTGAGTTTCGATTGATCAGATGCTAAGTACTGAAATGGAAACTCATAAGAAATCACACAATCGTTCTTTTCTTTCATGAAACATATTTACAATTCTGGAGGAATAAGCTGCTGTTTATAAACGATAGATTGTAATTACTGGGAATCAGATGCAAGTTATAAGCATTATCAAATCTTTAATCGATTATCAGAGACAGAGACTCTATGGCAGAATTGTAAATTCTCCAAGGCACACAATCTGAATTCATTTAAACTCTCTTTGGAGTCTAAATTGTCATTTCTCATCTAGATCTGTAAGAGAGGAAGCTTATAACGGAAAACTATAAGTTGCCTTAATTTTTTTATATTTGCATGAATTTCGGATACTGAACGTAGATTTACTGTTTGAAGTACAATTGGTCATACAATATAAAACCGTGAAGTAATAAAAATAAGAACGTGAACCTCACTTCCATTTGAATTTGAAAATAGCCATTTAAAAATATATCCTCGTTTCGTGTATATGTAACTTCGATAGCAATTCAATAGCTTTTAAATTATATTTTTCTGGCTATAATTTTAAAAAGGATTACATGCAATGATAATCGAGATTTCTAACACATTGTGAAGAGACGACAGATAAATCTAAAACGTCAATACAATGTGTTTAATCTATAACTGTAGATATCGCACCAACTGCCAACCAATTAATCCAAGTACGAAGCATAAAGATGCGTAGAAAAAAAAGTCGAAAATGATGTCTCCAAATAATACTCCAAACTTCTTTTTTAAAAAAAAAGGATGGGAAAAGAAAATAGTTTTCCCTTCTTGTTATCATTTAGCCTTTTCAAACCAAATGAGACTGAAAATGAAAACGGCATCCATCCAAATGATATTGAATTATATTCATTTTGCTTAAATAAACTACATCAGAGCTATTATATTTTACTTATGGGATTTAAAACGAACCTTTTATACTACATGTCTCCAAAACTGAAATTACATTTGAATATTTTTAAGGTATTAAATCCGATTTCATATGATTCGGAACCTCTCTACATCGTACCTACTTTGAAATTGCCGGGACGTATTTGAAGAATGCGTACATGTAGCAAAAATCGCTGAATCGAACAATATTATACAAATTAGATTAGATGAAATTAATAAAAATTATAATATTCTATCAGTTTTTCAATCGTAAATAATCTCGTTAAATTTATGGTCATTAATTTAGCTGTAATTTTATATATACTTACTTTCTTTTTCAACAAGTGTTTAATATTTGTGTTTGTAAGGATAATTAGTTGTAACTGTTATATATTAATTCTACTTCCCATTTAATCTTTGCTACCCTGCCTCACATATTTGCGTAACGAGGTTCAATAGCATTATTTTCTCGGCAAAGATCATTCATCTTTAAAATTCTAATCACAGATCTTTAAGATTCTAATCACAACTCATTTCCTTTTGTAGTCATAGCCCGAACTATCTCACGTATTACCTTTTAAATGAAATCTAAAGTAAAGAATGCTGATTTAGAAATAATTACAATTATTACACAATCCAACACCAAATTTTCTTCAGTCTGGCGTCGGTTTGCACCACCGTGCGGAGCTACGATCGTAGACTCTCTGCTTTAACGATGAACAAATAAATTAATTTTAATATCTGAAAGTATCCTTGATTTATATGCATATAAAATAGTATATTTCAATTGAGAGAATATTAAAAAATGTAACAACACATGTAATAAATTTATTTTTTAACTAATGGATATATATATATATATATATATATATATATATATATATATATATATATATATATATATATATATATATATATATAAGGAATTATTAAAAGCCTTAAAATAATAATTATTTGCATGGTCAAATTGAATATTGTGCATATTACAGTATGAAAAATACGTCACATATTTAAAGCACATTATTTTATGATTGAAATATGTTAACATTTCAGATGTTTTAAAGGATTTGAGTCAAATTATTATAGTTGCATATGAATGTAATTTTCGTAATCAAATTAATATATATGATAGATACAACCATTTATGAATAACATTGTTTCAAAATCAATTTTAAACTCATATTTATGATAGCGAAATGCACTGAGTTTTGAAACAGCGTGACTCAAAAAACATACGAGTATATCGGAAATAAATGTATAGTAATAAAATAGTAAAAAATAATTTTATTGCAAAACGGTTCACTTGTTAAATATTAAAATATTTGAATTATGATTCTCCGCTGTGAGGAAAAAATAAATAAATAAAAATTTCGAAATTATTTCATCCAGAATTACGATAAAATCTATCGAAAAATCTACGATAAAATTATCAAAAAAATCGGAACTTTAATTATTTAAGAACCTTAAAGGATTCTTTATGAATAAATGAGTGTATTAATTAAAAGTTTTTCTTATTAAATGAATGAAAAAATAATTAAATTTAAATGAATTAATATATTAAACCAAAAAAAAAAAATGTTCGTTAACATTTTGAAATCACGCGAAATGTGAATATTTTTATTGCATCTACATGCATTTCTTCACTTTATATAATATATTTTACCGTAAAAACAAAATATTTCTATCCTCACAATTTGTAAGTTCTATAACATACCTTCACCTTAATTAAGAAGTTGTAAAGCATTAGCTCCTTGTAAAAAAATAATCTGGTTGATAAAATTTATTTCAAAGTTTTTATGTTGTTGACGTAATAGTAAAATTTTTGTTGTTGTGTTTCTTTGAACATCTGCTTGAAGGTTATATAGTGATGATGTGGGTGATGAATACATAGTATCTATAAAGAAAAAATAACAGGTGTCTCTTTAAGAAAGGTTATTATCATTGAGTAAACACACTGAGTTACTTTGACATACATTTTGAACTTAGCCAATATAGTGAAATTTCGAATACACATAATGATTTATCTGATTGAAGTTACGTTGATCATTCGAGGTCTTAAACAACAATTTTTTTAAAAGGTAGTATGTATACATTTGAAAAATTTGCAGTAATTAATGTTCACTATGTTAATTTTGTAACTAATATCGTGCTATATCTTCGAGTATAAATGCATTATACTAGCAACTATCATCATAATTCGACATTTTGATTAAATAACATGTTAGAATTTAGGCTTATTCCATTGTTTTAAACTTTTCTCAACTTCTCTGGAAAAACCTTTCTTGTCATATTTTATTTAACTTTTAGAAAAGCAGCCGTGAATGCACACAGAAGCGGTTTTTGAAAACCTGAGTATTTCGAACTAGTAACGGTTTCTCGCGCGTTTTTGCTTTCAACCAACCTTTTGGACCTTTTATGACGTTATTTGATTTGAGAACACAGCCTTGTGAATAATCCGTTACTTATGTAAATTAGCATTGCTACACAGGGTGAATTTTTCTGAAGTCACATTTCATATTAAATGAATCTTATCTTAATTTTTGCAGTTTTATCTGAGTGAGAAGTATTAAGCATTTCATTTGAATTCTTTTCCGCCTACTCACATTCTGGAATTTTGTCGACCAGTTTACGCAGGAGTATTTTCTGCAAAAGTAGCCGAATATGCTCTCAGACTTCTTTCTAGCTGATGAGTTACAGAATACGTAAATTTACCCATGAGCCCTTCACCAGTTCAATGTACAAAATTCGCTGAGTAATTCCTAGTGGGGAATTCGTCTCTTACATAAAGAGTTTTCATGTTTTAACCCATCGATATCCTTGAGTGCTGCTCTTTCTAAGACTAACCAGTTTTTCTCATTATGATAATTATAAAAAAAAATTGTACTTATTGCTGGGAACATGAAGGCGATATCATCCATCAACTCTAAAATTTTATCAGGAATAGCAGCTAGAAATTAACTAGGGAAGCAATAAACTAGAAATCAAGATCGATTGTTAATGGAGGAAGGAAAACAAAGCGACTAGAAAACAGGATTCTGAACGCCAGAATAGGGTGAGAAAATTTAAAAGGAAAGTGAGATAATTTTAAAAAATATATGCACAAAATCTTTGAAAAAAAAATATGATTATGACAAAATGGAAGATTTCCAATATGTTGTAAAATATATATAATGGAAGGTTAATCCACTCTATAATTACATTTTACTATTAAATTTCTATAAAATTCCACAAAACGCTTCTAATGGTTAATTTTATGTGTTATTCTTTTATTAATTGTTTACTGTTTTAATTCGTTTATTTTTTATTAATCTTATTCTCTTAAATTAATCCTTAATTAATTATTGGTATTTTGCTGTTTTCTTATTTCTTAAAATTAGATTACTTTTAATTGTTCGAATTCGTTTATCAAAATTTATTATATGTTCTTATCAAATAAAGCTTTTTCAACTGTAATTTTAATTAGAAATCAACAATTTTTTTGCATTTAATAAAAAAAAAAAGGTATTGCATTGCGTTAACTAATAAATTAGAGTTTTATTTATTGTTCGTAGTTCAAGTTTCAAAATTCGGTTTTCCATTAAAACTTATAGAAAATCAATTAATCCATTCTCGAATTCAGATGTTTAGGAGGGAAAAAAAATCAAAAATTGATTTTAATCAATTATTGCATGTTTTTATCCATGAAAACTTTCGTTGTACTTTCTTTGCATAAAAATAACATTTCATTAAATTATAAAGAGCATGTTTTTTTTTTTATAACTGTTTTCGTTGTGGGTTGATTGTCGATTAGTTTCCATCAATAACTTTTTGTCTTACAGGCGAAGAAGCTTTAAGAAACCTTTCCATCGATGTTTAAGTGTGTTGTTCCTTCAATACCTTTCCAAAGTGATTAACGATTAATGTTGTCCATGCATTAAAGGTATGGGTGGCACTGGAAACACAGTGAATTGATTTAAATGTCACTAATCAATTTAAAATTTCCTCCAGGCCTATTGCAAGAAAAAATTACAGCCCTTTGTTCTTTTTTTTGAGATGACTTATCTGTTAAAAATATAAAATTAACGATTTATAATAACAAAAGGAAGATTTTGCATCTATGTATGAGTCCAGTTATAGAAATTTGGTACACTAAAACTCTGATGATGACTTGCACCTCGAAGCTATTTTTTTTTCAAAATTAATTTTAGATTTTATTTTCAAATTAAATGTTGAAGCAATTTTTGTGATATTTTACGGCCTAGATCTTGAACAAAATGTCCGAAATTTATGATTCTTGAACCATCTGATAGATTTTTTTTAAAGACAGGAAACTATTTCAAGCGTGGGAATTGTTTATCAATTTAAGGACAATTTTCGAAAATAGCGCTGAAAAGCTTCAATTTTCAATTTTACATTACAGAAGGAACATTAGGCCCTCTTCAAAAAGGGAAAAAAGAACCCGACGAAAAAATATCAATCTGTGGATTTTTCACATATTTGTGATTACTTAAAGAATGGACGTGTTTTCAGCCTCACCTCCTTTTTAAAACGTTTTTCTGTATTTCACTTGGTGTGTGTGTGTGTGTCATCAAATTTTCGATCGTTTATTTAACCAACTTCCCATTAAGCTAGAGCTCTGGAACTTTGGGAATCGTTCTTATTCGCCTAACAATGCAATATATAGACATTTGCGACAAGTTTTAACTAATATTTCAATAATTTTTTTTTATAGAAACGTAATTTGTGTAGTAACCTGGCGCCATCTATTGGAGATATATTGAATTTCGCAAAGAGAGTGATCTTAAAGACGAGAGAGATATGAGGTTTTTTACAAAGTTTTAACTAATATTTAAATAATTTTTTTGCTAAACTTTGCCACCATATAAAAACGTTGGTTTTTATCTTGAATTTTTTTTTTTTTTTTTTTTGTCTTTTCATTCACTTCTGTGGAAAATTACCGCTCCTCTACGAATAATTCTTGTGCATATTACGTCAGGATCTATCTTTACTTACGACAATTAATTCTTCAAGGATTGTTCCGAGTGACCACGGTAGCCAAGTGGTCATAGTCGTAGACTTACAGCCGGCCTTTTTATTCAAGTCGGGAGTTCGAGCCATGATGTCGTTAAAGATCCGCCGTATAGCCGGGTATATGCACGTTAAATCTATTGAGGCTCAAAGTCTTGTCATTGGCTGGGTATGGGAGTTAGAGGAGGGAGGTGTCAGCTCTGGTGTTGTCCTCGTCTCTTGACCGAGGTACAAAATATCGAGGTTCGTTGCCAGTAGCCCTTGTGTTGCTTCTAGTGCGACATTAACGTAACGAAATCAAGAATTGTTTTGGAAATCATTTTATATATTCACTTGCTTGTGCTTTGTAAGTGAATATTGATATTTATTACAATGAATCATCTCAAAAATTATAATTTCATATTTGAATTTCGGCAACTAGTCTGAGCAGATCATTTTAGAAAAGCACTGATATTTCGGTGCTGTTGCACCACTTTTGCCTTGTAAATACAGGCTCTGCTTCCATTAAATGTGAATTTATTTAGCTTCGTAATGCTTTCTACCAAATTATTGTGTCGTTGGTGGTTAATTTTCAGTACGCAGAAAATTATTTAAATGATTTTTAAAAGATGTGCCTTTATTTGGAAAATTATTGAAAATATTTGGATACGGATTGTATGCTCTCGTTAAAAAGTTTTTTTATACTTGCTAGCTTCATTGTTCAGTTTTACTTTAGATAGAAAGTGTGATTTTGGAAATACTAGTTGGTTTGGTGACCTTTCGTCATTTGGTGCAATCCAAGTGAGGCTACAGAAAATTCCAGACGCTTTTATCGAAAGTAACTTGGAAGAGAGAACGACTTTATTCCCTCACAACACTTGCGCTACTGTGGAGCTGATAAGTGGAATTCGCTCTGATTGATCAGGATGTTAAGAGAGGAAATTTTTTCGTTTAAGATTAAAAACTGTTTAAAATTAAGAGTTTAGTTTTAAAAATTAAGTGAATCATTAGTCCGTTGTCTTAAAAACTATATAAACTATAATTTTTAAGTGAACAACAATTTAAAATTCTAGTTTTTTTGAGATATAATACACGAGGAAATGTAATTATTGGAGCGAGAGAATACGGGAGTTGAAATCGAAAAATTCATTTTGACTATGAAAAGTGAGTTTTTAAAAAGAAGTCTTTATAACGTCACTCGAGAATCGAAAACCCCGAGTTTATTCATT
>BMAW01091370.1:0-40666 GCA_019974015.1 Nephila pilipes
TTGGTGACAATATTTCGTTCGATTTACGTATTGCTGTAACAAATGGAAGAAGAACTAACGCTGTAAAACATTTTATTTCGATTTCGTTTTCAAAACAATTCTTTCTCTAATGTTACCTTATCTCATTTTTACGAAACAAAAATTAACTCTTATAGATGAAGGTTACTGGTATGCAGTTTATGTTTTACAGAGAAAGGAGAGACACTGCGTTCGAAGAAACTTCTACACTTAACAGCTGTCGGTCGCTGGGGTTTGATGACATGCGTATCTCTGTTTGTTGCATGTCCTTCTCGTTGTTTAATAACCACACACGCAGCCTTCCCACAGTTAAATGGCGTCAGGAGTTTGATGTTTCCTGTTATTCTAAGCTATAATGAAACATATAATTTAGGCAAAAGGAGAAAATAGAAGTATGGCACGTTTTTCTTTCCTCAATGCATTGTTTTCGCTAGTTTTTACATATTTCAAATGCAGTCGTAAAGCTTACACTTTATTGCTATGTTTCTATTGGAAATAAATGGGATTAAAATTCCACATTTTCATATTTTACGCATTCAACCAATCGGTCGTCTAATCATTTTTAATTTTTATTGTCAACCATCCAAATGAAATACTTGGGATACAGATCTCAATTGTATTATTTTCCTTTATAAATCATTAAGATGATTTATGAAATGAAAGTTTTGAAAATGAAAAAAGCGCTAATTCTTTGGAATACTCATCGTAACACAGCACTTCAATAGCATCAATTCATCTACATTCTGAATTGTATGTTTCTTACAAATCTTGTAACCCGATTTTGAAATTCAATTGAAAAGACAAAGCCTGCTGAAGAAAGTAGATTCCACGCCTTTTTTACAGTTTTAACTTTCACCTATTTTTCTCAAAACACTTTAGAAACATAAAAAGAAGATATATATATATATATATATATATATATATATAAAATCAGTGCCACTTATTGTTAAACGCACAATCATATATGTAATTTACAATAAGATACATATTTGTTTTAAATTATATTTTACCATGCATAATGAAATTTTTATAAAACTCCTCCAATTTTTATGAATTTTCTAAGCCTAGCTTCACTATTCAAATATAATAATAAATTGTGCTCACTAGATATTGGATGTTATAAAAAATTATAATTTCCTCAACATGACAAAAGAGCTTAAGGGCATGCTCTCAAAACAATAATAATCATTGAAGATGTCTCTATCACCAGTAGTATTGTTACATTTAATTCATTTGGAGTTCATTGGTTTGTAAGACAACAGATCTAAGATGAGTTTCAAGTACTAATTAGAGTTATTGAGGGTTTTCCTATTTTCTGTAATACAAATTACGTACAATTTATTGCATTTGGTTCCAGTGGAACATATTATTTCCATTTTCTGACAATTTAACAGCTAACTATAGCGTAGTTAAACAAAAGAATAAATTTATTTCATTTAAAGTCTCACTGAAAATACTGTTTAACGTAATATTTTGGGTAAAATTTTTAAGTATAAAATTGTGTTTTTAATTTTTCTCTGAATATTTCGTTTTCATTCAATTTCTGTTAATGCTTTAACGGACTTTGTGAGTCACTAGCGATTTTCCAGGTGATCTATATTTGTTTTACTTTTGCTCAAATGCCAGTATTATTCATACAGTTACATGTTTCACCGTATCCGCAGAAAAGCATAAACTTGGCGCCGAATGTAGAATACGAACGACTGGTTCTCCACTTAGAGGGAGAAATATTTTAAGGAGCATAAGTATATCATATGGAATTAAATGGCAATAATATCCAAGGATATTTGGTACGATATAAACATTCTAAAAATATAGGTAAGAAATAACTTCTTGTTCTCCTTTCAGGTGTTTGATACAGGGGACAAAGTAATTGACAAAATGCTGTCCGTCATTCGAGGAGAGGACTGGAAACGTGTGCGAACTATTGTCACGCCCACTTTCACAACTGGGAAGATTAAGAGAGTGAGTTCTTTTCTTTCCGGTACAGTTTTCAAAAAATTATTTTCGGGAAGATAGTTAAGAATATGAATAATCGATCAAAAAATTTCTAACACAAGATAGTGAATTTCTATGACCTCGTCGTTATTTTGTATACTAACGGGTACTAGATTCTGTGGTGACATTCTCTTTGAAAAATTAGTTTGAAACATTGCTCACATGTAACGACAGACTCTGACACTTTTTGAAAAGTGTTTTAAACACTGCTCACTTAAAAAGACTTTAAAAGAGCAATTTACGAGAAAATCAACTTTTTAAACAATATTAATTTATTTTATAAAATAAATTTAATATTATTTTATTCTTAAGATAAAATTGATAAATTAAACTAATTAAATGTATTGGCAATATTTTTATACAATAAGTTTATACCACCGTATTTTTTTCAAAACTTTTGAATTAGGAAATGGATTTAGTTTCATGAGATTAACTGGAAACCTGGTGTAACATTTTCGCCCAACAAGGCGGCTTCTCTCTGACAGAATCCCAATGCAACTTAAGTTTCCGTAACAATTGTTTTAAAACTATTTTCAAGTTACTGATAGCCACATAAGAATCTTGCGAAATGCTTCCCTCCATTTCACTTGACTCGTTACATGACTCATGAAGAAGTTCTTATGCAAAAAAATCTTCAACAACTCTACTCTCAGCCCTGGACTAATCATTTCTAAACCTCTTGTACGATTTCACTATACATTCCCTTTTCAAAGGGATTTGTTGGAGGTGAAACGGTGTACAGAAGAGACTCCATTGTTTATTGACGTTGCATTGAGAAGCAACACGAAGACTTTTGGCGACGTACCTCAGAACTTAAAAATATCTCCCGTACTAAATGATAGTTTCTTCCTCAAACACAGTGATATATTTAAAAAAAAAATTATTTTGATAGTTTCTTTATTGAATTGTTGATTTGTGCCCATAAAATTTCTTAATGGCTTAATTAAGTCACTCGAAATTATTATCTTCTGAAATAGAGCAAAATATTTCAGATTGCTCTTACCATTTCAACAAATGAATTTGAAGTTTTGAAGTCAAGAGCACTGCCTTCGCCCACGTCTTTTGCTATACGACTGTCTCTTATTATTGGAATAAAGGGAGTACTATTTTTGACTTGGTAAATGTTCACACTGTACTGATACACACGTTTTTCAGTCTTATATTATTTCGTTTCTTGAGGAAAAAAATGGCCTGCTTAACTGAGTGTGATTCTCGTTAATCAAGAGATTCTCGTGTAAAGGATCTGATGAACGTTAAATCCAGTTGGAGTTTAATGTATTGACGTTGGATGATTCAGAAGAGATAAGGACATCTACTCGGGTGCCCTCATCATCATTTGGCAATAATTCAATTTACGTTATCCATTAACAATAACCCTTTGTGGTGTTTCTAATACGCAGTTGCTAAACAATCATTGAAACGTTTCCGCTTCTCTCTTTGGTGGAAGGAACTCTTTACTCGACGATGCGGCGGAGGGATCACTCTGCGTTGCGTTTGTTTTCGTCATAGCGAGAAACAAAGCACCATATTCATACGAGGAAGTAAAGTTTTGATTGTTAACGTCTACTGGAAACTCACCGAGATATATGCATACAATTCATTCTGCATATTATTTGACACTTATGCACATTGCACTGTAAATTACAGCAATTAATTCTTATTTGTTTGATTTCAGGAAGCCCTGGATTGAAGTAATCAGCAGTATCGTAAGGTTTTCAACATAATCGAGATGGAAACTTAATTTTCGTTTATTGTTCTTGAGACTTTTCTCCACATTCACCATCCGTAGTGATAAATTTCTTCCATCGCTTCTTGTTCAATCAAAAGTCTTCCTTGTAGAATTGAGCAGATTCAATTTTCTATCTTCTAAATGCTTAGGATTGCTTCAATCTACGGCTCCCTGAAACTATAGAAGTCAACATGAATAGCTGAAATTTATGTGCAACATTATGTACATAAAGATCAATAAATATACAGAATAAATTTTATCTAGATATATCGGTTACTACTTCATAATTATTTAAGTTTTACAATAAGCCTCATAGAGAATTCTGAGTTCAAAAGACTCACTAATTAATTTCTCTTTAAACATTTCAAATTATACATAGATCACACTCAATAATTCGATATTAAGAATTATCAAATTCTTGTTCTGAATTCCTTCAGGATAAAATTTATGTTGTGTTTTGACACTACATTAAATAATATTAATTAAGTGTAATATTTGATTCCCAGATGCTGGGCATTTTCAAGGAATGCGCCAGTACATTGACCAACAACTTCCAAACTTTAGCAGGAGCAGGAAAACCAATTGACGCTAAGAGGTTAGTTTGGATGTTATTTCTTTCTGTTTGGACATAACTTTAAATTTAAAGAAAATACTTTTTGAAAAGTTTCCAATGAAACGAACTCTAAGCCAAAATTTGATCAGGGATTTCAACTTATTTTTAAAATGCATATTTTCATTTTATCTTTGTTGCATTTCTTTATTCACCTTTCTTTGAGAAGCATTTTTTTCTGAATAGTTTTTACCACGAAATTATATTGTGTTGGCAACTAAGTGATTGTCAATTTTGCCGATACATTATTTATTACTTTGTTAATACGTATTTTAGCACATCCTTTTGTTTTGTCAACGTGTTCAAAGCACATAACCTCTATTGTTTTCATGTTTTTTTTTTTATTTCCACCTTTCATTAAGAAGAAATTTGTATCGATTAGTTATTTAATTTCGTTTTCACATATCACAATTTGAAAATGGAAGAATCAAACGCGCATTTTAAACATTTTGTCGCGAAGATTTGAAGCAGGTTGAATCGAAGACAAAATCGATATCTCCTAATGAAATGGTTCATTAACAAATCGAGAGCATCTTCACTTGACTGAGAATTGATGGTTTTTATATCATAATAAAATATTCCAGAACACTGTTATGGAAACGTAAAGTATATTCTAAAAGGTGTGCTACAAATTATATTGAAAAACAGAGAACAATTAAACAAAACATTTACATAAATTTTCAATGTTATAAGCTGTGCGGTTTGAACCCGATATATCTCGGTGTCTAGACTAATGTCTTACCTCAGTGCAATTGGCGCTTATGAGCTACTCAGAAATATTTTATTGCACTATTTCCGAAAACACAGGAACGCGCATCGCAACCGTACAAGAAGTTAGGTGGCGTCTATGGGAGTGGAGTCTTAAATGAAAGGTGACTAATCTATTTTGTCAAATTTCATTCTAGTTACTTTTCACTCAAAAATGCTCAATGGTCTAGCCGCCCACTTAAAGTTGATGAGAATCATATGAATGCCCTCATCGATTCAGATTGTCATAGAACAATACATAAGATTGCAGAGAAGCTCTATGTATCGCATATATGCATCTAAAAAATTGAAACAAATTGGCTCCTTTAAGAGACTCGATTTATTGGTCCGTCATCAGCTTTAGGAAATTCATTTGACGTAACGCATTAGCATCTCTGGTTCGCTTCAGAAACGGAACGAGATCGATCCTTTTCTGAAACTCCTGATTACAGGTTACGAAAAGTGGATAGCTTATAACAATGTGAAATAAAAAAAAATTACGTGGAAGCAGGACCAATCAGAAGCTGAATTTGCTCCAAAAATACGATTATTCTGTCATTTTGGTGGAAGTATAAAGGAATTCTTTGCTTTGAACCTTTACTACGAAACTAAACATTTAATTCACACGTCGTCGTTCAACAACTCAAAGCAAAAAAGCATGAAAAATTGTCAGAATTTATTTCGTAAGGCTATTGTTTTCCAATATCAGATCCATGCATCTTTGGTCACTCGCCTAAAATTACTGGAACTAGGTTGAGATGTGTTATCACACCCACCATATGACCTTCACCTTGCGCCTTCATATTTCCAGTTATTTCGTTTCATGCAGAACTCCTTAGATGATAAAGCGTTTAATGACGTTGATGATAAGAAATCCATTAAATTCAGTTTTTTGCTGATAAAAAAAGTTGTATAAACACGATTTTGCGATACTGCCTGAAAGATAGCAAAAAGTCATGAACAAAAACGGACGATAACTAATTTAATGAAGTTATATTTTCACAAGTAAAAATTTCAAATTTTCCTTCGTATCTAAAATCCACAATCATTTAGATCCCAACTTAATACTTTTTAACAGCAAGAAAAGTAGAGAGAAAAATGTTTCTATCTGTAATATAATTTTGAGTTTAAAATGAAACCATTCCCCCATTTTTTACGCAATGACAAAAAGAATCCTGAAGGATTTATTCAGAAAACATTATTTGTTGTGGCAAATAGTTATCGAATTCAATTGTCTTGTTCTAAAATCCCAAATAATTAACTGAGTGTAATACATTTCAACTTCAGTTACAGAATTTATTTCTATATATTTCGTGTTTTTCACAAATATGTTAAATTTCCCCATCGTGTTTCGATTTTGAGGAATTGAGTGAAGTACATGTCTTCTTATTCGTTTCCAACGGATTTAAATCTAAATGAAATGTGAAACTGGCCGACGATGATTCAATTAAGCCACAGTTTCGAGTCCTCATCCCACTAAGGATCGGTAGATTGCACGATAAATAAGTCAAGGCTTCAACTCCGTACATTGGCAGGGAGAGGATGTGGGCAATGGAGTGCCAACCTAGGTGTCGACCACGTTATCTGACTCTTGGTACAAAATTACAAGGAAGATTGAAAATTGTAAGAGTTGTTTCCTTAGTTGGCGAGAAAGGCTTCTTTGGGTATATATAATGATAATATACAATATAATTAAACTAATTTGACAAGGTAATAAAAATGGATATTAGGAATATTAACATGCAGATATGAAATGGAATCCCTACACTGTTTGGAATAAACAGTGCTGAAGGTAAAACAACAACACTGTCTTCACACATTACCAATTTATTAGCATTTTCTTAGTAAATGAATCAACATATATAAACGCATTTAATGACAATAGACCTTATTAATATACTACAAAGTGGAGCATAAAGAAGCATAGCAAAAACAGGAGTGTTATTGGGCAAACCGCAAAATTATATCCTGAGAAGAATCCTTGTGTCATCGCAGAATGTTCTAAATTTTACTAAAGGATCTGTGGAAGATTTATACGTGTTCAACGACTCTAAAGGTTAAAACAGGAGTAGTTTCTATGCGAGAAGATTAATGGTAATTCATTATGATTGGCCTTTTAAAGTAAAGTAAATTTAAAAAAAAAGATAACTCGTCACATTTATATGTAGACTATCATTACGCTTTTCATAAAAGAAACTAAAATTTATTCCTGCTTTAATTTTTCTTCCGTCATTATTGAATTACATATTCATATTTTCCACAGCTTTCCAAAAAAACTTCATAAATGACAGCAATAGAGAAAAATCTTCTGCACCTCAAACGCATCCCTTACCCAATATTTTGACTTATGGAAGGAATGAAAAACTAGGTTTTCTTCCTCTCCGTAATAATCGAAGACAACTTAGAGCAGATCCCTTTTTTGAAAAAGGTCAGATTTCTTAAGTTCGGTGGAACAGATTGTACCTGTATTTATAAGTAGTGGGATTGCCAGTTGGGCAATTTGTTTGCAGAACATTTTTCATCACGTCCTTCTATCATAGGATCCAACCAATTTTATTTATATTGAAACTGTTATCTCCTTTCTATTGTGGAATTTCCACTAACGCAGGATGTACGGAACATTCACGATGGACATCATCGCTAGTTCTGCCTTTTCCACCAAGCTCGATTCCCACAATGATCCAGACAACGAGTTCGTGCAGATGGCGAGAAAAGCCTTCAGTCGTAGCCTCGGATTCAAGTTTGTTCTTTTCCGTAAGTTGTATTCAATTGTTTTTTACGCTGAAAACGCTCAGCCAATGATTTGATAAAACATAACGTGTGAAAATAATTTATCGTTGATAATCTTATTAATGTATTCTGTATAAAATGTTTTCCTAAGATGTTACATAACACATATAAGTAAAACATTAATCAAGTTTCTATTTAAAGATGAGTTAAAAATTATGAAAATAATATTTAAGTGTAAAATAATAAACAATTTGTAAAAGCTTGAGGGGCTAAGACACTTAGAGATAATATGACCCATGCATTAAGTACCATAGCTATCTATTCGTATATGAGATCAAAAAAAAATATGAATGCCTCAAGTGCTTATAGATTATGTTACTTTACATTTACAAAAAAATGTTTCATACATTTTAATTAATTACCTTTTAATTCATTTAATTACGTATGATTCATTTAATTATCTTAGCAAGTAAATGAATCATACGTGTGTTGGGTATTGTTAAGTTCAAGGTCGTCCTTCCTATTGTTCAGTAGAGTATCACCATCGGAAGTTAGGAGTTTAGAAATTACAGATCCATTGCCAATAGCCCTTATGCAGCGCGTACGCACTTTAGGAGGAGTAGGAATGAATGAGAATTGCATTGAATTGACAGAAAAGAATTGCGAGACAGAGATTACCAGAATCATTCGTTGAACATAAATATTGTAAATGATGTAGTACATTATTCCTCTTCACTATATTACAGGAGATGTTCGAAGTTTTCACTCTTACAAGCAATACATGCACTTCATCCTCGGGGCGTGGAGGCTAACAAAGTCAAAACACCTGGTTATCCTTGGATATCCGCAGCAGCGTTGACGATTCGTGCAAACAGATCCATTTGAGAATCGAATAGCATTTCATAAACAGGGACTTAAAAAAATACGATTGGTTTTAAAGCCAGCGAACGGGATTTTGGGATACCAGCCCACCCAGGCCCAATCTATCGTTGATTAAATGACACATTTATATGGCGTGCGTACGAGTCACTCATTGCCTTCCTCCGCTATGTCTGTCACCTTTTAAAAACCCAATTTCGCTCAAATTGTAAAGCACATATAATACTGCCAGATACATGTTTCTGTGAGAACTATTTTGAATTCCCCGTCCATTGCCATTGAATTCCCCGTCCATTGCCGCCAGCCAATCCATACGCTAATGCAGGTCTGCAAGCTTCTGGTTCGTAAAACGCTGTTCGAACAGGACGACTATGAATCGAATGGCAAAAAGTCAGACGTTTTCCCTCCAGCTCTCTCGTGAATATCACCACCTTCTAGTGAAGGTTGATGCTTTTAGTAATGGACTGCTGTGCGATGTCTCAATCCTTTTTGTCCTCCCTAAAATTTGTACCCAATCGATGAGACACTCCGTTCATTGTTTTTGAGCAACATGCTTTCAAATCCAAATCAAAGCTTTTTAAATCTTGTGATGTATAATTGGGTGGTTAATTTTTGTGATTATGTACCCTTACACAGATTTGCAAACAGTATTTTTAATTGTATATATGTATTTTTAATTATAATGAGGAAAACAAAACGATAATTTTGAATGGAAATGTTCCTTTAAAGAGTTGAGACGTCAAAGACTTCTCTTGCTTAATAACTTTCATTGTTAATAAGCTATTTTTACTAATAGTTATTCTAATTTAAACTTTAATTTTATTTCTTTAGTTATGGCTCCACGTCTTGTGAGATTCTTCAGGATAAAGTTCTTTTCTACGGATGTTTCCAATTTCTTTAGGGAAGCGACGCTTCAGATAATCGAACAGAGGAGAAAAACTGGCCAGGTGAGTAAGCTTTGTTTCTCCTTCGCGTTTCATTAGTAATCTTTATAAAGTGTTTTATTTTATTGTTATAGATATTCGCGTAGCAAAAATATCCGAAATTGATTAGATCATCATAGTGCTTCATAATGCTTCTTGAGAGAATTTAGTATTGTATTTTAAACAAAAGGCTATTGTCAATAACTTTAATTAAAATTTTCTAAGAGTATTTTTTTCAAAATAAATTACCGTAATTTCTAAAACAATTTGTGGAAATTTCCGTCACACTTAATTAGACATCGAAAAGACTCATACATAAGCCTTTTGTTGAAATAGAATTATGAAAACGATGGTTTGGAATAAGAACTCTATTGGAAAATGTAATGCATAAGCTTTTATGAGATTTTAATCTTTATTAATTCGGAAATTAAAATTTGTTCTAAATTCCATCTCTCGCTTTGTTTATATCGCAACAAAAATCATTCCGGAACACCTCGAATTTCTTATAAGTTTGCTGCAAGATTAATCAAGATAATGCGATATTAGCCTTTTAATGGAATAAAGTATGTAACAATTTTTTTTTCCTGCACTGCGGCTGATTCAGTAAATTCTGAAATAAATCTCATTTCCAAAGTTTATCAGTCTAATATTCATTTATAAAGTTCTTTCCTTGAAGTAGTAACTTAAAATAAAGGAAAAGAACAGAATAAGCTCCATATTTACATAAAAAAATATCCGATTAACCTTTTATTTATGACATTGAAGGCTTTTTGTATACAACGTGTAAACTGATTTTCATAGATTAGTGAATATATCCCCTATTAAAGATATTGTTATTTAGATGTTGGAGCTGGTAAAAGTGAATAATGTGATTTATTAACAGACTAAGAGAAGCTATTCTAGGCTGAGAACTCCCTCAGACTGAAAACGCCAGGGTTTATATATTACAGTAGCATATTCCAGAACACTGCTCTGAAGAACGTAAAGAATATTCTGAAAGTTTTTAGAAATTATGATAGAAAAGAATTAAACAAAATTTTACCATAAATTTTAATGTTGTCAGCACTTTGGTTTGAAACCGGTAACTCTCGTCCTACAGACAATTTTCTCAACTCTGCGTTTTCTGTGCTTGAGTAAGGAGCTGTGCAGCTGTTATGCAAATAAAATATGAGTATGGGTTATTGTAAACAAATTACTCAAAGTCCAAAAGTAATTTATTTATTTTCATAGAACTGTTAGTAAACTTACACTGACCCATGTCCAAAAGTAATTTTTTTTTAATAACTGCTCTTGATAGTTAAGAAAACTTAAGAATGCTTTATTCAAAAACTTAAAAACATATATAACACTGACTCTATCAAACAATCTTATAAGAAAATCTTTTTTAAATTTGCTCCTGGATGCCCCTTACGAATATTTGGTAAGAACTTGTGCGGGAATAATGAGAGAGAAATCTAGGGAAGAAACCCTGAAAGCGTCGCTTTCTCTGTTTTACTTTTACTGTCTCTTAACAAACACTGCATCCGGGATCTCGCGGCTGGCATTATTTCGTCGATCTATGATTCGAGTCCTTATGGCTCTAAAGACACATCGTGTAGAGGGGCTGATGCACATTTAATCTGTCGAGGTTTTAAATCCTCTAGTTGCATGATATGGAAGCTCGAAGTGAGAGGTACCAGTTTAAGTGTTCTCCTCATTACTTGATCGAGACTCAAAATAATTAGGTCAGTTTCCAATAGCTCTCATGCTGCTTCCAAGTGCTAAATTGATAAATAATCAATCAACAAAAGCATTGATCGAAAAACTTTATTTAGGGAAATATTAAAGAAATGGGGCCATTTTCGGGATGTGAAGTTGAAAACGAAAACCACGGGTAGGCTCAAAGTAATGGTTATTTCGACACTTTGCCAGAGCATTAATCACGTGATCGAAAAATCTGCACTGGAAAAAAATTCACGAAGTAGTGACGGTTTGGGAAAAAATTAAGTGACCGTCTGGGGAAAATTTATGGTTCCTATCCAACAACACCGAAAAAATAGTTTTTTCTAACATTCCTTCTGAAATGTGGCTTCCAAAGTCAGTGCAGATAGCAATCCTTGCTATATTCTATGTTTGTAAACGTAATTCAAGCTGGTTTTCAATTAAACCCCTGTAGTGGAAACGAAATGAAAGTGTTTTAGTCAATTGTCTTTTCGATTATGTGTTACAAATACGCTTATGATTTTGCAGGTGAGGAATGATTTCCTCCAACTGTTGATGGATACCGCAACAGAGGTATCGAAGGAGCAAAAATGGGAAACGACAGATAACGAAAAGGACATTGCGTCTAACTACGATGGAAGCGACGATGGACATCAACTCTTTAAATCAGTCACATCCAAAAGTGAGGCCTCATTTTTTTTTGGAAGATATTTCTAGAGAAAAATTTTAACATTAGTTTTGTTATCTTATATTTTGTACTAAGATTTGCTTAGCGTTATTGAACTAAAATGCCATTAAGAAGTTTTAAGAGAACTTAAGCATACTATCTTAAACATTTTACACTAGGTTATGGAATAATTTTTATTTATTGACAAACCCTGTGAAGTAGATTTTGAAGGCTAGATAGCTTATAATATGCATTCACGCGCGCGCACACACACATATATGTATGAGTGTGTGTAAGTTAGCTTTCTCTTGGTACATTAGGCAATAAGTGTATATATATATATATATATATATATACTGAAAAGTTATGAAAGAATAATTTAAAATATTTAAAAAGACAAAAATCCAGAAAGAAATGTAACAATGAAAGAAAAATAAATGAAAATATGGAACCCAGCAAGTCAAAAAGCAATATCGGGCTGATGACCGATTAAGCGGGGTATATATATATATATATATATATATTATCAAAAAAATTAGCACCAAGAAAAATATGTCAGAATAAAACGAATTTCTACATACGTAAGTACAACGTTGATGTAAGCAAATGAATACAAATTCAAAGCACATTGATTATCTGTTGTTGGAAAAGTTACAAACGAATGGAGTTTTTAGTATCCTGGCCACCTCTAACAAGAATGCAGGATGTGATATGGTCTGGCATTGAGACATATAAGTCCCGTATGATGTCCTGCAACATTTCTTTTCATAGTTATTGTAAAATCTCTTTGAGAATTGGACCAAACTCGTAGGCTGTCCAAATTGCCGTCTTAAATGATCTCAGACATACTCTTTCAGTAACAAATCTGGAGATCGAGCAGGCCAGGGAAGGGTGGAAACGTAGCGTAGAAAGTATGTGAAACTCTTGCTAAGTGTGGGTGAGCATTATATACTGTTGTAAAAGGGCTCTTGGCAGCCCTGCCACGAGTGGCAACATATGTGGCTGAAAAATGTCACACCTCCTGGCAGTCATGGTGCAGTGGATCAATATTAGAGGTGGATGTGTCTCGTTCGTGACGGCAAACCATACCATCAAACCAGTTTTGGTAGCAGTGAGCCACTGTACAGCCAGTTCAAGTTTGAGATGTTCACAGCGAAGCCTCCACACACGTACACAATTGTCATCACTGTCCAAATTGGATATAGATTCGTCACTAAAGACGACCTGATTCAATTCGGTTGTAGTCTAATCCCTTCGAGCGCAGTATCACTCCAAACGGGTGATAGTGAGAGTGGGTGTCAATGGCAGTACACGTAATGGGATCCTCGATAGCAACAATCTTTCAGCCAGGCGCCTCGCAATAGTAAGGACTAACTCAGAGGCTCGTAGTGAATGTGCCTCCTGTGTATGGATGTTGAACAATGAGATAATTGGCGCTATGCGTGCGTGTCGTATGATGCGACGGTCTTCTTTACTATTGGTCTGTCGAGGATGTCTTGAGCCTGATCTCAGTGTTACAGATCTCTCTCTTGACCGCTTTTCCCAACACCTCCTCACAGTAAAGTCAGAAGGGCCTAAGTGGTGAACTACTTGCCGAACTGATCATTACTACTCGACGAGTATTTTTTGGGGCCCTGGTCTCGAGCCCACGACTCAATTCAAACAACATCGGCCATGAGTTCGCGACCGTGATCACTATAGTCTTCACAATAGTCACTTCAAGGTCACAGACATTTCCCACTCTGCTGTTTTTAACAATGATAATAACAATCGAGAAGGGACATAATTTCCCCCCACTTTGTTTTACTTTCCGTAAATAGACTTCTACTGAAAATGAAATTTTGTTTTTCGGTTTTTTAAAATTCTGCATCCTAAAAATATTTATTGAAAATCTGTATAACATTTTATAAAT
Organism: Nephila pilipes; assembly: GCA_019974015.1. Taxonomy (NCBI): domain Eukaryota; kingdom Metazoa; phylum Arthropoda; class Arachnida; order Araneae; family Nephilidae; genus Nephila; species Nephila pilipes. Next base: position 13,915 of record BMAW01091370.1, read on the forward strand.
ATTGTTAACATATAATATTGTTAACATAAAAACGTTTAATTTTCTTACACTTTTATTCAACAACATTGATTCTTTTAAAATTAAATAAATTTCTTTACCATAGGTATTATATTAATATTTTATAAGGATATGTTTTGATAAGTTTTACTATCATTTTGAAAAAATAACAATTTGTAAAAAAGAAACACATATTTTGTAGATGTATAAAATAGACTTTACATTTAACATACTGCACGTCCAAACGCAAAGGAATTCAGACCTCAACTGAAGTGTTGAAGATAAATGCAGTGTGATGTTACATGGTATAGTCGCTACATGGTAACCGATGGAGGAGAAACGAAAATCAGTGACCTTGACACGCCTATTCTGAAGTTACAGACTATAGCCTACCATGACGACAATCAACTAGCAGAAAATAGTATTGGTGAATGGACGCCTCAGCAAAAATCGTTTCCCCGGTGATTTCTTCGTGAGGGAACACAATGTTACCGAACAATTTGTTACTAATTTAGAATGGAGAAAAAAAATTATTTCTTGATAGATTTTACATTTGTCGGCTATTGTGTTTCTGAAAGCAAACTAACCGCCCAATTCTTAAGTTAATCTGTTTCTTTTTAAAGATTAATACATTCACAAATATTACATGATAGGAAATAATAATTTTGAAATCTAATATATCATATTACATTACCCCAGCATTTTGAGCAAATATTGGTCAGTGAAATTACTGAAATATAATATGAAATGTTTGACATGTTGTACAGCAAAACAATACTGTAAACCTGAAATGTAATACGAGTAAAATAACTTTGATTTGACGTCTTTATAGAACTTTCAATGGACGAGTTGGTGGCTCAATGTGTGATCTTCTTTTTGGCTGGCTACGACACCACAGCTTCCACCTTGTCTTTTGTCACGTACCAATTGGCCTTGAACCAAGACGTCCAAGACAAATTGCGTGAGGAAGTGGATGAGACTTTGTCGGCGAATGATGTGAGTTCCTTATTCTTCTGTCTAAAATAATCATTCGGTCGCCGTTGATTCGCGGTAATCGGGGTTACGAAATTACGAGTTACGTTATTAATACTAATCGAACTATCATCTAAATTGCAACATGGATATGAATTTTCTGCGTTTTTATACACTTTCAACATTATTTTAAATTATTACGGAAATCTCTCTTATACAAGGGGAAAAAAATATTTATAACTCTTAAATTGTGAACAGTAAGAAACGGGTGGACATACAGCTAATACCACTGAAGATGGTATCTTGGAAAAAAATAACTAACAAAAAAATTCAAATCGGGTTGTTTTACCTTCCTAGAAATATGTATTCCAATTCAATTATTCAAATATAAAAAAAAGTAAATAAGAAGTACCAAAACGGTCAATACTTCCTTAGCACCAAATTTTCAAAGAATACGCTTCAAATAGAAATCTTATCTCCGCTTAACAGGAATGTTACCTTCTCCCTTTTCCGACGGAAGTCACCGTCTTTTTCTTATGATCAGAATACTTGCCAGTTCAGGTTTCATAAGAGATTCCAACTCTACTCTTGTACTTCTTGTCTTCTCATTCTTAGGTCCGCAAGCACCACATTTGACTTTTTTTCTTTCTCATTCGGAGCAGAAGGTAGTTATATAGAAAATTGGAACTCCACCACATGTTTGTTGTACGATGTATGAAACAAGAAGAGGAAAAAAAAGGTATTCATGGCTGTATTTGATGTCCTGATGCCCTTTAATAAATGATTACTTTGAATCTAAAAATAATGAGTCTTGGTAAAACAACGACTTAAGTAATCTAGCGAGTTAACGAGCCGCATATTATTGGGGTCTGATTTTATGTATTTCAATAAGAATTGAAAAGGTCTGCAAAAAAATTCTTACCGGGTTCCTTTTTATCTATCCGTCATTTTCAGCAAGATAATCTTTAATAGAACATATTCTTTATAAATTATACAAGATGATGACAAAATAAAACTTGGACTTAAATTTGCTAAATTCTAATAAATATTTTAACTAAGAACGAAAAATACTTCTCAAAAAAGGAAAGCGTTTCAATTTTGTATTTAAACAATTGCAAAGGTTCTATATAATCTCATGTCGTTACATGTTACGTTAATGTTTTATAAGTCCTGTACCCGGTGGACCATATATATATATATATATATATATGAGTTATTGCGATTGTGCGTGATGAATTTGTTTTATCTCCTTTTTTTAATTTTGATTCTTTCAAAGTTAATTCAAATTATCGCTTTCAGATTGACTCATCTTCGCATTGGACATACTCGATTTACTCACAAACATCTTTTGTTTGGGGAGGTTATTCCCGAGTGTCCTTACTGTCTTGTCCCTTACTCTATTCATCATATTTTAATTGACTGTCCGGTGTTTGATCATCATCGCCGGATTTTTTTTTTCATTCATCAGTTTTAAATCTATCTGACTTGGTGGGGGAACCCCCCACCCCACCATAACTTATTTTTTTTAAAAATACATTGGTCTTTTACACTACATTCGAATTTTTTACTTTTAACCTGTATAATTACCTTGTGCTTGTTCCGTGTTTTTAAAATGACTTATTTCTGATTGATTTTAACAAATGTTTGGTGCAGCATAGCCTGCTTTGGCTCTTGCGCCAATAAACTCGACTGTCACTCACTCACTCAAATTATCTCGTTAAAAACTTCTACTGCTTTCACATCTCGAGTTGTGGGAAGCGACTAAATCTCCCGAACCCCATTAAAGAAATTAAGAACTGATTGTCATTAACTAAGGGAAATTATATTTTATTGAATTAAATGTACTTAATCTTAATATAACTTTAAAAAATTGTCGCAACACAATGCTGGTGCTAATTTATTAGCAATCAAAAGACATCGAGCAGTCGGTCTGATTGGAATCTTATGCTTCTTGGTTAAAAATATTATTTTTGCTTCAGACAAAGTGGCTGCAGCTATTTCGTGTGATCCGCGCCCCTCATTTCCACACGCAAGGACGCCCGCGCGTTTTTAAAAATTGGCTCAACATTGCAATTGTTTCTGAGAAGGAATAAACAAAAAAAATTGAGATGGTTATTAAATCAATGTACTCCTATAGTAACGGGATTCAATACGAACGACTCGTAGAGTTATGTTCTTTTGTATTTTTTACACCATAAAAGTTTAAATTTTTGTAGTGCAGTGGCGGATGTAACTCATCAACATAAAATTTTCCGAACAGTTGAAGAACACTGGTTGGTGACTAGCGAAATCTGTTGATTTGTGTAAAATAACTGCGAATCGGTTTCCTCCACTTGCGAAGTATTTGGCTTAACAGACTTCGTACTTCTGTACAACCAGTGTTTTTGCAATGGCCAAACCAATACGGAAGCTCTGATGGCGTATGAGACCCATATATGAGATTTCTGCCCTGAAACAAGTGGTGAAGAATTCAGATATTCTAAACCGCTTTCTTGGTGGTTCATACAGAAAAGTGAGAGAAAGGCAAAAAAAAAAAAAAAAAAAAAAAAGAATTTTAATGTCTGCTTTTTTCTTCTACCAGTGACGATGGCTATTTATATTTTTTCAGTTATATCATTTTAAACATCTGTTGATTATTCTGTAATCACCCAAATTTTCTCAAATCGATTAAGTTTGATTGCACTAAAATGAATAAAAATGGAAAAAAAAATCAATCGCTAACTTTTAATTTCATTTTCATGACATATAATACCGAATATAAGCTGATCTGAGTATAAGCGGTGAGTACGCTTTCCCCCACTCCCTTCCTCTTCAAATACTCTGTATTTAATTCGAAAAATAAAAGGAGTTTTTACAAACTGCTGCACTTACAAATGTATGAATAGTAAAGGGAACGATTTTGTGTATGGAGAGGATAGCAATTCTGATAAAGTCTTCTATAGATACTTTATGAGCCCATTATCTGTTTCACTATTATTATTATTATTATTTATTTTTTTTTTGCGAATTTATATATAAGCTAATCCCCGTAATCTAGTTTGGAAATACTTCCCCAAATTTACGGCTTATATGTGAAAATAGACGGTATTTGCTTTTATTAAACTAATGTTCATTTTGTTATAACAATTTTGCAATTACAACTTTACGGAAAAATGTCAGAACAAAAAAAAAAAAAATCTTACAGATGTATGATTATTTCTTTAGTATAGTTTTGAACGTAATCGGTGTAATGTTTTCTTAACTTTTCCCAACGCACTGCAGTGCAAGTGTAAAAATATTCTTTTAATTAGACCTCATTATGCTGAATTTTCCAAAACATAAATATAAATATAAATATAGCTTTATATGCGCATTTTTACTGAAAATTATTTCATAACCATTAAATTTATATTAGTTTCGATTCAAAGATGATCTCTTCAATTTCCCCGGGATATATATTTGTGTTGCAACATTTTGTGCTGTTCTAAGTATTCAAATATTTATTTCAGGGAAAATTAACTTATGACGCTGTTCAGAATATGAAATATCTCGACAATGTTATATCAGAAACATTAAGAATGTATCCTCCTGCTATAAGGTAAAGTGAATAAATTTCATCAAAACATTTTCGTTATAACTCTTCATTTTGAACTTATAATCCAAACTAAACTTAAATCAAGACATCAAAAATTTTTGAAGTATACTTCAACATTTATAAGATGTGCTATTTGCTTCAGATCTATATTAGCCAGTTGAAAACTCATTTAATGTTACTATTTGCGTACATTATGAGCTTCGTAAAATATGTCAACTTTCTGTTGAGTATTAAAAGGTTTCATGTATATATGAAGGTTTCAAACAAATATAAATAAAAATTAGCACATAGTGACCTTAAGTCAAATAATTTTATTGGAACAACTTTACCCTGTCATAAGTTAAAATATATGGCAGTGTTTAGCTCACTAATTGTTGCTTGCATAAGTAAAGAGGAAACCAAAAGGTCCTTAGTATTATGCTAAGACCAAAAATTAGTTTTTGACAAACAATAACGAAAGGCACGTCTTTTCAATAATTCCTTATTTACACCATTTAAAGAATTTCAATGAATTTGTACGAAATTCCGTACAGGGATTGGGTTAAATCCAAAGATGTATTTACTTGGGGAAAGATAAATGATTAAAAATTGCACTCACTAATGATAAAAAAATAGCTACGATCTATTTCACTCTTGCAAGTGATATTAGAGAGATGTCCTAAACATATATATATATTTCTTACAATGTGAACTATTTTTTAGCAAACATAAGAAACGATGATGTTCGAAAATTTCGAATGCACCTTCAATAATTTGTTTTCCTGTAAAGTGAAAATTAGAATTAAATATGTATTCAAATGATCTTCTCCACTATACTATAGTAGAAAAAAATCATTTAAAGTCTTATTTAAATTTCTTAATTCTAGAATCCCGTCTGAAGATCTAATAGCTGTAAATGATGGGTCGATCGTCAAACATTGAAGGTGAACCCAATCGAATTTCAAATATTTTAACTAAAATGTAAGATTTCTGTACCAGAATGTGGCTGCAATCTCATGGCCAACGTAGTTTCCATCGAATTGTGGACTCAAGTATTGGTGTCGCTTCTTTGTATTTCGAGGTTGATATACGCAAATTCTTTCAAGGCTCAATGTTCTCACATTAGGATGGTGCGGACCATGGACTACGCCGTGTGTCGTCGAACAGGGTTCAAAATTTACGAGATCCGTCGCCCTCACGTAGTGCGACTTAAAACACCTATAAATAAATCAATACTAGAATGAGGATATTTATCATGTTATTGGAAAGTGGAGGAAGTAATATCAGGGTTGATGTTTCTTGCAGGTTGGAACGCTTGACTGAGGACGATTACCAACTGGGAGATACCGGTATTTCTCTACCTAAGGGTACAATCGTCACCATTCCGGTGTATGCCATGCACCAAGATCCTGAATTTTTCCCGGAGCCGGAGAAGTTTGATCCTGAAAGGTGATTCAACAGTGTATTTTTAAAAATTTACAATTTCGATCATTTTAATTTTAAGGAAATCACGTGAAATATTTTTATGGCTGGGAAGTTGTGGGTTTCTCAAACAATTCTGATTATTTCCTACACCTGAAAAACTTCTGAACTTTAGAAAAGGGTTTGTAATCGAAATCAAAAGAAAAATGTTTTCTTTGCAAGATATAAATAATATGCAAGTCTCAGGTTATTGATACATTTTTAATTTAGAAGGAGCTCTTTTAATAAATATCTAAGCCATATTTATCCTTCAAAAATAAATTTCATTAGATTAAGGGTAAATTAAAAAATCAAACTTTTATATATATATATAAATTGTCAATTATGTCAATTTATGCAAAACATTAAGACTAATTGTCCTATTCTGAAATAAACGAAACTTCATATGTAATAGCTCTGAAAGTATACAAATAAATCAAATAGATTCAAATTCATGTAAGAAATTCAGAATTAGCAAGTCAATAGAATTTTAGTTGCCAAAATATTTGTTTTCTTTTACACAGTCCCTTATCCTCTATTGCCGAGACCTAGTTTTCTCACCTACTTCTGACACCCTCCAGTATTTGACATTCAAATTGTTTAGAAAAATTTAAGTAAAATGATATAGATAGATTTGCAATCTTCATCGAGATGGCAAAATTCAGTCAAGTCAAATTTATGAATAACAGGCCTATATTTACATCTCTCGCGAAAACTTTTTATAGATATTATATTGGTTCATATAACACAAAAAAACCATATTCGAGTCTATCTGTGTTTCTCTATTTCTGGAAATCCTATTGCTTTCATTCAATCATTTTCTTCTCACATTGAACCAAAATTTATTCTTGTCTTTATTCGAAAAACAGGTTCACACCTGAAGAGAGAGCTAAAAGGGATCCCTATGCTTACCTGCCCTTCGGTGCTGGACCCAGGAACTGTGTGGGGATGAGGTTTGCCCTTATGGAGATCAAAGTGTGTCTCGCTTACGTCGTCGCCCAATTCAGGATCCACAGACGACCGGAGACAAAGGTACAGTTACGAGCGCTACGAATGCCGGTCACAATTTTTAACTCAACAAAGTACAGTTCGTACTCAGGAGAAAACGACTGAATCCATTTTAATTTAGTCATCTGAAGCTAGATTATATTCTATCTGCGAGAAATAAATACCCATTGTCTAAGTCATACGAAGTCGCATGCAATTGAAACGTATATTAGAGCGTAAAAAATAATTAATTTCATGTTACCGTTTTTTCAGCATTATTTAAAAACTTTTTTATAGGTTCCTTTGGAATTCAACGCTGGTCAACAAGGGCTTCTGCAACCCAAAGAAATCCTGATCGGCATGGAAGTCAGAAAAGACAGCCTTCTGAGCGAATGAGCAAGTTTACCTAAATGTGAATGACATGAAATACACTTAAAAAAAGAATGCGATTTACTTTTTACACGTATTATTTTTTTCATGGAAATTTCTAATGGATTTCATTTTCCAATGGCACTGAGTGCTTACAGCAAAAATTACTTTTTTTTTGCAATTTTTTTTTTTTAAATTTTCTTTTTAAATCCCATTTCTTGTGATTTATTTCATGGAAGTTTTTTGTGATAAATATCATTTTTGAATAATAAAGTGATTGAAAAATCGTTTTTATTCTGTGCTCTTTTTTAAAATTATTCAAAAGTATTACTTACTCATATGAATAAAATCCAAAGTGGGTGTTATTTGGCAGTAAAAAAGTAATTTTGGTACTTAAGTGCATTTTGTACAACTAAGCAAAATGTCTAATTTTGACGCTTGACTTTATTTTTGATCACAAAAATAAAGTTCAATAACACTTCTTGATTGCAAGAGAAATGACAAAAAAGAAAAACCATCATTCTTTGGAAGCCTACACAAATAATAGGACAATTTAATGGGAAGATAGTATATTTTTAATTTTAATAACCATTTCATGCTTTGCAAAGAGAAAAATTTGTAATGATCTATTTTTAAAACATATTTCATGTTTGTTATCTCTTATATATTTATGCAATTTTTTCAATCCAGGTGGATTTTCTTAAAAATATTTTATTGTAAGATGATTGGCATTAGAATGTAACAGATTTCTAAAACAGGAAAATAATAAATTGAATTTCTCCCACCTTTTACACACACACACACATATATATATATATATAAAGTACTTTTAATGTTAAATTTTATAACAGAAATTTTCAATGTGCATAAATTCGTAATTTAAATTAAAAATTATTACTAGTAAAAGACAAGATTTAAATAAATAACATTAAACAATTTTAAAGTGAAAATATTACAAAATTAAATAAGTAAAGCAAATAGTTAAAGTTAAAAATAGATTACCATTCAAAGCATAGAAATTATTATAATGTAAAAAAGTCATTAATTTGCTGAATTTATAATGTTATAAAATATTCAGGGATACATAAACTGCTGTTTGTAGAAAATGCAACACCATGAAGGAATCATCAGAATCAAATGAAATTCGCAGCAAATGTCAATTATAGGATATTATGCAAATTAATAAAGTTTCAGAGCCATCGCGCGTGCGCGGCGCGCGCAGCGCCCTCTGAATTGATGCTGAAAGCGTATAAATAAAGTGCTGTAGCGGGACGTTGAAAAAAGTCTATGATTATTTGTTAGTGGCAAACGTTTAGTGAGACCTGAGTATGCCTCCACGACGGAATAATAAGAAATTCAAGCAACTTACGGAGTTTGAACGAGGGAGGATAATCGGCCTTCGAGAAGGAGGATTTTCCTATCGCGCAATAGCAGCTCGTATGCAGCGGAACAGTTCCACAGTGATGCGAGTTTGGAAGCAGTGGACCGACGAGCACCGAACAACTCGAAAAACAGGCACTGGACGACAGAAGGTGACGTCAGAGCGCGATGATCGACACCTGCTCCGCATGGCGGTGAATGATCGCACAGCTTCCTCCAGGCAGCTGGCAGCACGTTGGTCTACTGCTACAGGTGTACAATTGTCGGCTTCGTCAATTCGTCGTCGTCTGCTGCGCCGTGGATTGCGTGCAAGGGTGCCTTTATACAGGATTCCCCTCACGGCGAATCATCGACGGCTGCGTCGGCAGTGGGCTCTTGAGCACAGAGACAGGCGAGCTGATTGGCACCAAGTTGTCTTTTCAGATGAATCACGCTTCAATTTGTGGACCCATGATGGCCGTGTTCGTGTTAGACGTTATGCCGGTCAACGCTGCCTTCCTGAGTGTATTATTGTACGACATAGTGGTCGAACACCCGGAGTTATGGTCTGGGGTGCGATTTCGTATCATGGACGATCCAATTTGATACGAATTGAGGGTAATCTCAATAGCAACAGGTACGTCCGTGAAGTGCTACAGCCCGAAGTCGTTCCTTTCCTTCAAGGCATCCCCGGAGCTATCTTTCAGCAGGATAATGCACGCCCACATGTTGCGCGGACTGTTCGAGACTTCTGTTCAGCACAACGCATGCAACTTCTTCCTTGGCCTGCTTATTCACCGGATATGTCGCCTATTGAGCACGTGTGGGATATGGTTGGTCGGCGTCTCGCTCGTGATCCGCGTCCTGCAGTTTCCAAAGACGAACTTTGGTTGCGCATACAAGCGATATGGAATTCTCTTCCTCAAGCAGATATTCAACATCTGTTTGACTCCATGCCACGTCGTATAGCAGCACTTATTGCAGCGCATGGTGGCTGCACCAAATACTGATTTCGGACGCTTAATTTGTTTCTTTTGTTTTGAAAATTTCATCATTTATTTGTATCAGTACAAGTCGTTTCTGCATTAAATTTCATTTGATTCTGATGATTCTTTCATGGTGTTGCATTTTCTACAAACAGCAGTATATTATGCATGTAAATTGAAAATTAAGAAAACAAAACCAGTAATTTAAAAATATATTCAATAAATTACAATATTTGAAATCCTTAACATGTATTAGAAAGCATTTCACAAGAGATCCAACCTTCACTACTTTAGTGAATTACATTATATTAAAATGGTAGGAAGCCAGAAGTTAAGTCTGAATTCCTAATCAAATCATTAATTCAACTAAAGAAAAGGGAAATTATAAACAAAAGAAACACATTCGTTTAAATCAAAGTAAAATATACCATAGTTCCCATTAAGAGAATATATACATAATTATAAACATTATTAAATGAATTTAACTTAGGATGAGTTATAAGTTCCCTAAACTTAAAATAAATTATTTCGCCATATTGTAACTTTGCATTTAAAAGTTTCCTAAACTTATGACTCCAAAAGCGAGCAAAAGCGATGTTCTTAAACTTTCTTGCCAAAAGGCGAGATAACGCTTTTTATCAAAAAAACACTTAATTTTCAAGCTACATTATATTTATTGATCAATTTTACGAAAATAAAATAATATTTACTGAAACACTTATCCTACCATCTATACAATTATTTTTTTTAAAAAAAACTTTATTGAAAGAAATATAATTATAAAATGTATATTAAAAATAGTAAGCAAAAAAGTAAATATTCTTAAATGTGATTAAAATTGTGAAATTCATAATAAAAATAGATCTAAGATTAATTCACTATCTAGTAATAAAATGTTAAACTAAGAGTAGTTTTTAAATATTAATTAAACTAAGTTTTATAATTACAAAAATATATACATGTATACTGTCTTTTTAATACAAATATATAATTAAGTATACCAACAAATATATACATACCAATATACAAATATATGTACATAAAAATATATATGTATATATTTTTAATTTAATTTAATCATTTCTAAATGTTTATTTATAAACTTAGTAAGATAATTTCTATCAATGCAACTTATTATATTTATTTTTTAGTATAGAACAACTTATTAAATTATTTCTAATTATGTAATTCATTTAAATATATTTCTAAGAAATATATAAACAGTCACTTTAGAATTACACCTTTTTACTATGAAATTTAAAGCTGTTTTTCTTTTCATATATGCTATTAATAATTTTATCTATAATTTTCAATTGTATGTCTAAATATTCTGTTTCATATTTATTTTTATTAGTTTCAATTAGATTTTTGATATGGGGAATAAAATGGTTAGATTTAGGTTCAAAAGACTTATTATAATTCAAAACAAGTAAATAATTTTTATATAGTAAAATTATCTCTATTATTATGCTCATAATGATGTGAGCAAATATTATCCGAACTATTATTCAAAGGTCCTATGTTTGGAGTAATCTTATTTTTTAAAATTTTTAATCGTTATTTTTAATGCTGTTTTCTCTAACTGCAATATTAATTGAAGATGTGTATTTATTATAATAAATCAATTCATTAATATTATAATTCTTATAAATAATCAATAGTAGCTTAACTACTTTATCATGTCTATTGAATTAAAAATGTCATACTCGTACAAATTATTTCTACAGGTATGTATAGCAAATAAATCTTTTTTCTTATATATTCCTAGTAATATCTAAATTATTAATTCAATTATATATATATATATATATATATATATATATATATATATATATATATATATATATATGATATCCATTTAAGACCGATTCTTTCCTCTTAACTTTTGAATGGCTGCAGTTATAGTCTCATAAAAATGGTACCTAGAAATAGTAAAATGGCAATGCGTTACTAAATAAGACTACTTACAACAACACCTGGTTGAAAACTGCGTTTCTATCTTGAAAAACAATTCTAGATAGGGGGAGGGAAAGTGATATACAAAGTCGTAGAGTATCATCGATTTAATACAAAAAGATACCTTGTGAACATTAATGATGAAATCAGAACACTCAAAACTCACATTGCAAATGATTTCCGAAATTCTAGCGACACGAACTTGGTACGAAAATAGAAAAGATAATCGAACAAACAATGGGGGCGGGATCATCATCACCGCACAGTGGTATCACTTGTAATTCCCAATTAATAAGGCTCAAATCTTACGGGATGCATCCTTGTATTGATTTTTCTTACAAAGAGAGTAGACAATATGAAAGTCGTGCAAAATCATGTCGCAAAATATATGAAATCAACGCAACTTGCGTTTAGTGAGCGCAATACCTATTGAGGAGATACCTATTTTAGAATTGTCTCAGATGAAACGGCGCACCGTTTCATCTGAGACAATTCTAAAATAGGTATCTCCTCAGATTTTTATGTTGATGCTCAAAGTCAGGAAGCGATTTCCTAAAAAGTGAATATTGTGACATTCAATTTTACGCTGAATTTGGGCTCAAGCAAGGTCGGAAGCGTGATTCTATAAGCAATATTTCCCAGAAAGCCCGCATCCTTCATAGAAAACCACTCTAAAAGTTGTACAACGTTTAAGAGAGACAGGCAGAATGACTAGCCTACCTCGATCTGGCAGACCATCTAAGATAGGATGACAAGTAAAAACGGAAGATGTATGGTCATATCCTTCGTATTACATTGCAATAGATAAGATTTACTGTAGAGAGGTAGATTTCGAAATAGGCTTTTAGAATTCAAAGGCAGTTTTTCTTAAAGATTTTTTTTAAAGTTTCTGAATACACTGTCTCTTTAGAAGAGTTTATTTTGTGTGAGTTCGGGACATTTAGCAGCAAATTCTTATACCATTGATAATGGTCAATACTATTGATAACGTTATTAGCAAGAAGCGTTTGAGATTGCGTACTTATAAAACTTTTTAAAAAGCTTTTAATTATCAGATAAGGAAATTGAATCTATTAAATATTTTCCTTGCACTTCTTAAATCTTTTTGTAAACCTAAATATATTCAAGTGTCTATAGTTTTGATAAATATTATAAAACATCATGAACAGTGATATTCCATGTTAAGGAATTAGCGTTCGTGGATAGATGGATAGCATCGGTATTAAAATAACTTAGAGGAATGATAATCTCTGATTTTTCAAGCTAATTTAAGTTCTATTTATTTAGCCTCACAGTGTTACTGACAGTTTATCTCTTTTGTTTCGAATTCCCATTTTACAGCAATTCCTTGATACGGAAAATTTAACCTATTTTTTTAGGCATTTACTTTCAAGAATATGCTTACGTGAATTTTTAAGATACATTCTCATCTCCGTGACTGGGCAAAATTATTTATGCTCTTATAATAAGAGATAAGTTTAACTGACACGCGCATTAAACTATCTCTTTGCGATGACAACTAGCGATAAGAGTAAATCATGCCTATTCTTTCTTTCTGTTAAAGAGTTTCAAAGGTTAAAGCAGATACAGTGGTATCCAATTTATTGCTTTGTCTTGCGTTGCTTGATTTTTTTAATTTTGATTCGGTTTCACATTGTCACATGGTTTTCAAAATACTTATTTCCGTGTAAGAAAGCATTGAGGGGGAAAGTTTCAAATAAACGTGTTGTTTTCATTAATGCAAACAACAATATCTACAGCAATGTTTGATGTGGGACTAACCTTGGGGCCGACTTTGGTAACTTTTCTCATTGCAGTTTTAAGCATTTTTCTGTTCTATAGGTAAGCGGTTGGAAATTATTCGATTATTACTTTAAGTCGCGTTCTTTTAAAATAATGGTTCATGCAGCGTTTAACATTATATATAAAGAATTAATACTTTGGTATGGATTGCTTCACGAAATCTAATTTTTTTCATTAAAAGTGATTTTTTTCAAAGTCATTGAGCATTTACCTACGAGTTTTTATTGGGTTTATGCATAGCTTGTATATTGTTTGTTTCGGAGTATATAAAGTCATAAAATGATGAGAAAACCCAAAACGAAAGTGAAAAAATGTGATTTTTTGTTTCAAATTAATACTCCCGTTACAATTTTGCTTCATAAGTACCTACAAATAATTTTCTTTAAATTTACTATGAACACATCCTCTTACGATTCTTAACAAAATACACATCAAAACTATTTTAGCACGTATAAATGTTTTATTTACTTTCATCTGTTACAAAGTATTTCTGTAAATGTTTTTTTTTTGCAAAATACACACTTTATTTTAAATATCTATAAAAAAATATTGTCGATTAAAAACTCTTCATCGAGTATTTTTTAGTTGTATTTTGAAATGATTTCGTAAAGAAAATAATACCAACTGCATCCAGTCGATTTTACTGTCGATTTCTCAAGCTGATTGCTCCATCTCAGGTTCTTGGCGTATTTATAGGTGTGCCGGCCAGATCTAAAATCACAGGAAATATTCAGGAAAAGTCTGTTACTTTCTTCTTAGACGAGATTTCGTACTTCCTGGAATCTTCGTTTTGTCACCAAAGTCGTCGAATTCATCTCCTAGGTTCATTGCTTACACTTTCTTTTACCGGTGGCGGATTCGGTTATCGAATGTTCACAAGTTCATGATCGGGGGTCGTTAAATTAAATCGAATCCTGAAACCTCTAAGGATACGTCGTGTAGTGAAGACAATGCAATTTTGTTGGCGTAGAGATGAAATCTCAAGAGTTAGTTGCCAGCTCAGGTGTTGTTCCCGTCACTTGACCGTGGTTCGAAATGACGCGGACACACAGCCAATAGCCACCATTTTGCTGCTGAATGAGAACTTTGAGACACAACTCAATTTGACTAGCACTCTCTCACAATTCCGTTCAATGGTTTTGAAGTAACTAAATTATTTAAGTATTACTCAAATAACAGAGAAACATGTATTTTTAAAATTAAAAAGTATGGACACGTAGAGGGACTTAATTTCAATTTACATTTGTTTTTCATATTTTTCGGTTATGTTATATTTATCTTGCCCCTAATATTAAATAGTCAAGATAGTCAGAACTACTAAATGTAAATCTCTTCATCACCTCATATTGGTACTTGCGCTGGTGCACAAGGGATGGGATTTGCGAAATTTTTTTATCACAAAATTAGTATCGCTCAAACTTGTTAATATCAAAATTAGCTACTACAGATCAATCAGTATCAAATACCGAGCTACAAATTAGAATTAATACGCTCAATCTCTTTATTTTTAAATTGTTAATTAATTTATTTAATTACTAAATTAAAAGTAATATCATCTATGACCTTATAAACCAATTAACTCTGAGTTTCAATAAGAGAGTAAAGTATTATTTACCAAGAAGTGAGCACATTTTATTAATTCGTCAGTCTTTGTCCCTTACACCCGGTCACAGAGCCTCATTAAATGCAGCTAAGGTCATGTGAAAGGTAAAGAAATTTTTAGAGTTCCTCATGAACTTTGAGATCAAAACTAGATCTTGTAGAAGTTCGATCGCCCAGAAACTATGGAACCCCTGTAATGGACAAAAGTGCCACTTCCATTCCCAGTTGGGATGACCAGGACACCATTAGCTAAAATAATAATTTTAGCTATTCAACCTGTATGAAAGATTGTATCACGTGGTTTTGAGGAGTCGTAGACAAATTCAGATCGCCAACACATTCAACAAAAACGCTTTGTCTTAGGACAGGCAATGGCTACGGCATAAAATTATGAGATACCTACTTTAATGTTAAGATTTTACCCTCTCATCATAATTAGAGGAATTAAATCAATAATTTAAGAATTTTCCATAATTATAAGTAATATAAATTATAAGTTGATCAAAGAACAAAACGTACTGGTGATATGTAAGTGAGGATCACCTCTGGAGATTTTTTTTCCTGGTGCTCCGATACGCCAAATTGCAATTGGGAGCTCCAAACGAAACGCCGTTTCATCACAGGCTGACGGAAGTTGAGGAGAGTAGCTAGGGGTAGATTTTCAGAGAGCGAGTCAAAAAAGCAAGCTTTATTTATTTGACCTGATTTCTGAGGGGAATAGAAAGGGTATTATTTTTCAAAACTAAAATTTTTATTTCATTAAAGAATTACAGTACATAATACCATTAGATTTTAAAAGGATGAGTTCTTGATAGAAGAAAGAATACATAGAATTTAAAGAGAAAGTTTAAAGAGATTTATTTGAGAAAGCGAAGATATATTTGTAAAACATGTTGCTGTAATTAAAATTTAGAAGGATATACTGTAATTTTTTTAAGACAGTTACCCCAAGCTATCGCGAAGCACAATGTATCATTGGTTTGCGGTGTATTTTAATATGTTTGAAGCCCTACAATTTTAAAATTTTGAAACACGTAGGATTCAAAAGTCAGTGAATTACTTGCTGCTGTCTCAGTCTCTGGAATGTACTGGTAATTGTGACCTAGAGAGGATCTGGGACTTTTGTCTGTGGACATTGCAACATTTATGATAATTATTCTAGCCTGCAAACTAGCACCTCAGAATATATCACAGTTTTTCAGCCAGTGTTAGTTCAACTAGTGCTTTATTTTACTGTAAATATCATGCATAATATCTTGATTAATTAAGATAAATTACTGTCGATAACACCAGGTATTCTGTCCTTTAATGCAACCTAAATCAGTAGAAGCAACCATGTTAAAATAATTTAAAAACAACATTTACATTTTAGAAGGTGAAGATTTCTACCCCATAAGACAATTAACATTGAGAGCGGGGGTGTTTCGAGCCTTTAATCTTTGGAATCGATCAAAAGTTGTCCGGTCGCTTTTTGTAGTGTTCTTATCAACTAAACGAAAAGAGATTCCCCCTCAGGCTAGTTATTAAGATGTTTTTACTGCTATTGTCGCTGTTGAAATAAGCCATCGCTGCATGAATTCTTTTGTAAAAATAAAATAAAAAAATAAACGTGAGTCCCTGATTGAAAAATGAATCGATTGTATTTTGAATAAATGATAATAAGTAAGCAAGTTGTTGAAGAAAATAATTTGTTCTTCCCAATGGAAATATTTAATATTCATAACAGTGCGCAATTCTATTTAGTATGCCAAGAGCAACAAAAATCCAAACGATGCTAATGCAAATTTACAATTCATAAATATGATACCTTCCAAGTGAAATATTAATACTTTTTAAAGTGCTTTATGTAACGCTTTTAAAGTTTTTGAAAATGGGACACCATAATATCTAATGAGAATTTATTTAATTCTTTTTCAATTTCGTTCAAAACCTTTTATATCTAGAATGCAGAAAATTAAAGTGTTCAGTTATTCTTTTTTAAAAGAATTAAATAAGTAGTTATGAGCTCTTTGAATCCAAAGAAATTGCCGTCGTAAATTTTCTCGCCGATTGACCTTTTTCCGCCTTCTTCGGAGCAGATTAATCAAAAGCAACCCATTGTTTTGAATGCTGCTTGGTTTTTGGAGCAAAACGACGAATTCAGGTTTTTATATTTAAACTAGGGGCAAAATAACGATAAGAAATCGGTGCCAATCGAAACTAAGCAATGAATGGATGTTACATTTGTTTTGGCACCCGTTAACCGATAGCAGCGGACAATGGCAAATACTAACATGCCTCAAAAACGTGACCTCTGTCCTCTAAAATAGGTTCTGTTTAACCACCTGCTTTTTCCTTCCAACTCTCTTATGCGCAGAGTGAAATGCAGAGTTATTCAAAATGATTCATTCGATTTTAAAATTCCATATTTTCAGAATTAAATGAGATAGAATGATAAATAATGCACGAATACAAAAGAAAACTGTGGAAGTGTTACAATATGAATTATAGATGCCCCTTGGGTGTTCTTCGTGAAGCTATATGCAGGGGACTAGGTGACTTAATGTTACGTAGCTGGCCACCTAAGTCACCTGATATGGTTCCATGCGTTTTCTTCTTATGGAGGTTTGTAAAAGATAAAGTGTACGTGCCACCATTACTTGCAAATTGATGTCGCCACCACTCGCGCCACCATTACAACAACGTATTTCTGCTGCTGTACAAACAATTACTAAGGTACCCTTTACAACATGTTGAGCAGGAATTTAAATTTATTACTGACAATATACATGTAACTAAAAGAAGTTGTATCGAATATTTGTAAAAAAAAATTCTTGCACAGTTTCCTTTCGTATTCATGTATTACTTACTTATAATTTTGTGCCATTTATTTATAAAAATACAGCACGTAATGTAAAGAAAAATTTCTTTTTTTATCAATCAATAAAATTTTATCCGGATCACATTATATGTATCGTCTAAACGCTATTAATACAAATATGCCATCAGAAATGCATTTAAACAGTTTGGCCGAGAATTATGAAGAGAGTAAAAATGAAACCGTAACATAAGAAATTATTATAGAAACTGATATTGAGAATTTCGAGGTGTATGTGACTTATTAGTTCAGTAGTTTATCTAAATCAATTTTTACCTTTTAGGTATGCCAACAAAAATTATGACTACTGGAAAAGGAGAGGAATTCCCTACGTCAAACCTGTGCCTTTCTTTGGTTCATTGTTAGAAAATATGAATAGGGTGAGAACCAAAAGAGCGTACTTTAGTGATTTTTCAGAGAAACACTCTACTGAAATTATACATTTATTATTCTCTGCTATTGAAGACCGTTTGAAGATTTTATATAAGCCTTTTTGCCATATTTCCATTAATATATTCAATTCATTTTATTTCTGGAATGAGTATAACTTTTTAGATTTTGTTTTTATCAAATTACGCTTTATTGATTTAAAGGCCTCGAATTTAAGTACAATATACAATCGAATTAAGTACAATATCGAATTTATACAATATATTTTAGCAATTTAACGATTTATTTCCCTTTTTTATTTGAAAAAGAGAATAAGTTTTGTTAATGCATCATGAATTTTTTCTTAAATCAAATTCTTAACTTGCAGAAACCATGAAGGAAAATAATCTAATTATTAAATTTATTTTCTGCGCTATTTCTGAGAAACAAAATAGTTGTTATTTCCTTAAAAAGTAAGTTATTTTTAATTCGAATGTTTCATAATAGACAAGCTTTATAATATATCTGGCTTCTACTCTAATTCTAATTTCTGTTATTGCCATTTGCAAAGGGTGACTTTAAAAGGGCGAATATAAGATATTTACTTACACATCACCTCAATGCTAGTGTAACACTCTAGAGTGATGCATATCTCTGTAAGGATAAGTTGTTGGGCATGTGAATTTGTATCCAGGTGATGCGCTAAGAATAAACTACGCTACTCACCAAAGTAACACGAAAATGAATACGAAAGAATAAGAAGAGTTGTTTTTGATGAGCACAACCAGATCTGCTCTTTGTCTGAAGTTAAATGAGTGAAATTTATCATTAAAAGTGAAAAAAGAGTTATTTAAAATAAATAAGGAGTAGTATAAAATCGAAAAATAACATTTCTACATCATTCTCAACACTAACAACAACCCCCCCCCCTTACAGAATAGAGTTTTCTTGCATAACTTTAAAAGACTGAGACATCCTCATTACAGAACACGTAGTGAAAAACAAACATTATAAAGAATGAATTAAAACAATAAAAAGTAAATAATGCAGCAAAATAAAAATGAGATAATACAACGCAAACATCAGTGAATGACTGTACCATTTTCGAATATACACCAATAAATATTCTTTTTTTTTTATATGTAAATGCACAAAGTTATGTTTGTAATTTAATTTCGACATATAACATTCCCTTTTTTCGTACTATAATATGAAAAACATTAATATATATTAATACTTAAGGTTATTTTGATTACTACGATTTTATAAAAAAATTCTGATAAATGAATGAATACAGCGATAGGAAGCGAAACGATGTTCTACACTTAGTTGCAATTTTACTTTTAACTAACAATATAACGCAAAAAGAAAAACTGAATTAAATCTGCGAAATGTAATTAGGAATAAATTAACAATATTTTGAAATTCGTATTAACCCATAATTTCTTCAAATGAATGTAGTTTTTCTGAAAAGTAGTGTAGTTAATTTGTCTTGTATTTTATCACCCTATGTCCCTGACGCCTTACAAATGGTTCTTCTTGTGAAATGAATGTAAGAAATCGTTAAAGAATAAATTTATATTTTTAGATATTCCTAAATTTTAAGGTTAATATAAATATAAAAATCTGAATTAGTTTCAAGTAATTTCTGTAAAGTTATTTTTATTCTAGCCTTTATGTCAAATTCACACAGAAAGGTATTATAAGCTGGGACCGGTCCATGGGTAAGATATGTTTCTATTTTTTTTTTTTTTTTTTGCTTTAGATCTAGTTCTATAATGTCTGAACAATAAAGTTATAAGATTTTCAACGTTATTATTTTTATTTTCATATAAAATAATTAGATTTTTTGAAGCAAATAAACCTATCCTCTCCATTGGAGATCCAGTTCTGCTGAAGAACATATTGGTGAAAGATTTCCCCTCTTTCTCAAGCCGAAGGGTAAGTGAATGATATCATAAATAAAACCATTCATTGAATGTATTTTCAAACTGAACACGTACACTATACCGTACTATGATTTTATTCTGGAACATTTAGAACATTTCCTATTAAAAGTTTATGTATAAATTATTTTGAATTTTACTTAGATTAAAAGAGACAAATTTTGCACCTTTATATCATTTAAGAACTGCTTCATCTTCAATTTTTTTCTTCTACATATAAAATTATATATATATATATATATGTGTATATATATATATATAACACATCAATCAATAACTCCCGAAACTAACCCAGAGATGGCGCTCGTAGTAAACCAGTAACCAGGTCTTTCTAGAGTACTAACCTTTGCTTGAAACGTGTCAAAATTTTAAGTCGATCGGACCAGAAACAGCTGAGTTATCGAGGTTGGAGTAAAGTCGTTTTGTAGTTTGTTTAAAAAATGGAAAAAACCGAGTTTCGTGTTCTGATAAAACATTGTTTTTTAATGGGTAAAAACACCGTGCAAGCGAAACAATGGATTGAAAAATGTTACCCGGACTCTTGTCCATCAAAAGCAACGATTTGTCGGTGGTTTGCCGAGTTTAAACGTGGTCGTACCGACACAAATGACGCGGAACGCTCGGGTAGACCTGTGGAAGCCGTTACACCGGAAAATGTGAGTGAAGTGACAAAAATTATAATGAAAGATCGTAAAGTGAAGCTCCGTGAGATTGCTGAGATGACACAGATATCATATGGAAGTGTATTTACTGAAAAAGGTTTTTTGAAGTGAAGTGAAAAAGGTTTTTTCCAAGTGGGTGCCGCGATTGCTTTCGATGGAACAAAAACAGCAACGAGTCGATGATTCAGAAAGCTGTTTATCGCTATTTACTCGCAACAAAAAAGATTTCTTGCGTCGTTACGTGACCATGGACGAAACATGGATACATCACTACACTCCAGAGTCGAAGCGGCAGTCATCTGAGTGGCACACAGCTGGCGAAAGCCGTCCGAAAACGCAGCAGTCAGCTGGCAAAGTCTGTTGTGCGCTGGTTCGGTTACGTGATTGCTCTTTACCCCAGTAATTGGATTTTACCCCACTCTCATCATAATTAAGAGATTAAATCAATAATTTAAAATTTTCCATAATTATAGTATTATAAATTATAGAGTTGATCTGAGACAAAACGTACTGGTGGTAAATAACAAGTGAGGGATCCTCCTGGAGTTGCACTCCTCTGGTTCCAACTCCGATGCATGGGGTCACAGTGGGAGCTCAGAGCAAACGCCGTTTCATCACCAGCTGACGGAAGTTGGGGAGGAGTGGCCCCTGAAATTTAGATTACTGGAGAGCAGAGATCAAAAGCAGAAGCACATTTATTTGACCCTGGATTTCTGAGGGGATAAGAAGAGATGATATTTTCAAACTAAGGTTTTATTTCATTAAAGGATTACAGTACATAATACATTAGATTTTAAAGAATGAGTTCTTGATGGAAGAACCATAGAGATTTAAAGAGAGTTTAAAGTTGTTGGGAAGCGAGATATGTTGTAAAACATGTTGCTGTGATTCAAGTTGAAGGATATGCTATGATTTTTAAGACAGTTACGCCCCAAGGCTATCTCATGGAGCCTGATGTAATCGTTGGTTGCGGTTATTGTTGCACCCTGACTCAATGTTTGGAGCCCTCTGAGTTTTAAGATTTTTGCGAACACGTAAGTTCAAAAGTCAGTGGTCTGCTGCTGTCTCCAGTCTCTGGAATGTACTGGTAATTGTGACCTAGAGGATCTGGGACTTTGTCTGTGTGGACGATTTACCAGCGGTATGATGAGATTGTTCAATATACCGACTAGCACCTCAGGATAATATCACAGTTTTCAGTCGATTGGATCAACTAGTTAGCTTTATTTTACTGTAAATATCATGCATAATATCTTGATTAATTAAGATAAATTACTGTCGATAACACCATTCTGTCCTTTAATGCAACCTAAATCGGTAGAGCAACCATGTTAAAATGAGATTTAAAAACAACATTTATTTAGAAGGTGAGATTTCTACCCATAAGACAATTAACATTGAGAGCGGGGTGTTTCGAGCCTTTATTTCAAGGATCGATCAAAGTTGTCCGGTCGCTTTTTGTAGTGTTCTTATCAACTAAACGAAAAGAGATTCCCCTCAGGCTAGTTATTAAGATGTTTTTACTGCTAATGTCGCTGTTGAAATGACCATCTGCATGAATTCTTTTATAAAAATAAAATAAAATAAACGTGAGTCCCTGATTGAAAAATGAATCGATTATTTTGAATAAATGATAATAAGTAAGCAAAGTTGTTGAAGAAAATAATTTGTTCTTCCCAATGGAAATATTTAATATTCATAACAATTCTGGTCTATTTAGTATGCAGAGCAACAAAATCAAACGATGCTAATGCAAATTCATAAATATGATACCTTCAATTGAAATATTAATACTTTTAAAATTCTTTATATAGCTGCTTTTAAAGTTTTAATGGGACCTATAATATCTAATGAGAATTTATTTAATTCTTTTCAATTCGTTCAAAACCTTTTATATCTAGAATGCAGAAAATTAAAGTGTTCAGTTATTCTTTTAAAGAATTAAATAAGTAGTTATGAGCTCTTTGAATCAAAGAAATTGCCGTCGTAATTTTCTCATGATTGACCTTTTCACGCCTTCTTCAGACAGATTAATCAAAAGCAACTGCCATTGTTTTGAATGCTTGGTTTTGGAACAAAACGACGAATTCAGGTTTTATATTTAAACTAGGGGCAAAATAACGATAAGAAATCGGTGCCAATCAGAAACTAAGCAATGAATGGTCTTGCATTTGTTTTGGCACCCATTAACCGATAGCAGCGGACAATGGCAAATACTAACATGCCTCAAAAGCATGACCTCTGTCACTCTAAAATAGGTTCTGTTTAACCACCGCCTTTTCCTTCAACTCCTCTTGTACGCAGAGTGAAATGCAGGTGTCAAATGATTCATTCGATTTAAATTCCATATTTTCAGAATTAAATGAGATGAGAATGATAAATAATGCACGAATACAAAGAAAACTGTGGAAGTGTTACAATATAGTTATAGATGCCTTGGGTGTTCTTCGTGAAGCTATATGCAGGGGACTAGGTGACTTAATGTTACGTAATGGCCACCTAAGTCACCTGATATGGTTCCATGCCGTTTCTTCTTATGGAGTTTGTAAAGATACAAAGTGTACGTGCCACCATGCACAGAATTGATGTCGCCACCACTCTTGCCACCATTACAACAACATATTTCTGCTGCTGTACAAACAATTACTAACCCTTTACAACATGTTGGCAGGAACAAATTTATTACGACAACCATGTAACTAAAAGAAGTTGTATCGAACTGTAAAAATTCTTGCACAGTTTCCTTTCGTATTCATATTACTTACTTATAATTTTGTGCATTTATTTTATAAAAATACAGCACGTAATGTAAGAAAATTTCTTTTATCAATCAATAAAATTTTATCCGGATCACATTATATGTATCGTCTAAACATGTCTTCTAAATATATGCCATCCAGAAATGCATTTAAACAGTTTGGCCGAGTGTAGAAATTAAAATGAAACCGTAACATAAAAATTATTATAGAAACTGATATTGAGAATTTCAGTTAATGTAGGCTGTGGTTATTAGTTTATCTAAATTTTTACCTTTTAGGTATGCCAACAAAATTATGACTACTGGAAAGGAGAGGAATTCCCTACGTCAAACCTGTGCCTTTCTTTGGTTCATTGTTAGAAAACAATGGGGTGAGAACAAAGAATAGTACTAGTGATTTTGAAGAAACACTCTACAAAATTATACATTTATTATTCTCTGCTATTGAAGACCGTTTGAAGATTTATATAAGCCTTTTGCCATATTTCCATTAATATATTCAATTCATTTTATTTCTGGAATAGGTATAACTTTTGATTTTGTTTTATCAAATTACGCTTTATTGATTTAAAGGCCTCGAATTTAAGTACAATATACAATCAATTCAAGTACAATATCAATTTATACAATACCTTTATTTGCTTTTGATTTAACGATTTATTTCCTTTTATTTGAAAAAGAATAAGTTTTGTTAATGCATCATGAATTTTCTTAAATCAAATTCTTAACGCAGAAACCATGAAGGAAAATAATCTAATTATTAAGTTTATTTTCTGCGCTATTTCTGAGAAACAAAATTAGTTGTTATTTTCTTAAAAGTAAGTTATTTTTAATTCAGAATGTTTCATAATAGACTTAAAGCTTTATAATATATCTGCCTATTCTAATTCTACATTCTGTTATCCACTTGCAAGGGTGACTTTAAAGGGCGAATATAAATGTTGCTACACATCCTCAATGCTAGTGTAACTATCTCTAGGAAATTGATGCATATCTTAGGATAAGTGTGTTGGGCATGTAGAGATTTGTATCAGGTGATGCGCTAGAATACTCACACACGCTACTCACCAGAAACACGAAAATAGAATACAGAAAGAATAAGAAATTGTTTTGATGAGCACAAACCAGATCTGCTCTTGTCTAGAAGTTAAATGTAAATTGCTATCATTACAAAAATGAAAAGAGTTATTCAAATAAATATAGGAGTAGTATAAAATCGAAAATATTTCACCATCAAGCACTAACAACAAACCCCTTACAGAATGAGGGTTTCTTGCATAGCTAGATGACATCCTCATTTACAGATCACGTAAGTTTGAAAAACAAACATTATAAAGAAGGATTAAAACAATAAAAGTAAATATTATGCAGCAAAATAAAATAGATAATACAACGCAAACATCAGTGAAGATGACTGTACCATTCGAATATACACAATAAATATTACTTTTTATATGAAATGCACAAAGTTATGTTTGTGCAATTTAATTTCGACATATAACATTCCTTTCATTACTATAATATGAAAACATAATATATATTAATACTTAAGGTTATTTTGATTACTACGATTTTAAAAAATTCTGATAGATGAATTGAATACAACCTTTGATAGGAAGCCAGAAACGATGTTCTAACTTAGTGCAATTTTCTTTACTAACAATATAACAAAAGAAAAACTGAATTAAAATCCTGCGAAATGTAATTAGGAATAAATTAACAATATTTTGAAATTCTGTGTACTAATTTCCTTCAAATGTAAGATGTAGTTTTCTGAAAAGTAGATGGGTGAGTTAATTTGTCTTGTATATCACCCTATGTCCCATGACCATACAAATGGTTCTTCTTGTGAAATGAATGTAAGAAATCGTTAAAAATAAGTTTATATTTTAGATATTCCCACAAATTTTAAGGTTAATATAAATATAAATCTGAGATTAGTTTCAAGTAATTTCTGATAAAAGTTATTTTATTTCAAGCCTTTATGTCCAAAATTCACACAGAAGATATTATAAGCGGGACAAGTCCATGGTAGATATGTTTTCTTTTTTGCTTTAGATCTAAGTTCTATAATGTCTGAGTTCTTAATAAATTATAAGATTTTCAACATTATTATTTTATTTTTCTATAAAAATAATTAGATTTCGATATAGCAACCTATCCTCACTCTCATTGGAGATCCAGTTCTGCTGAAAGGAACACTATTGGTGAAAAGATTTCCCCTCTTCCAAGCCGAAGAGTAAGTAAGATGATATAAAATAGACCATTCGAATGATATTTTCAAATGAACTGCACACCATACCACTATGATTTTTCGACCGACTTATTTAGAACATTTCTATTAGGTTTATGTATAAATTATTTTGATTATACTTGAATTAAAAGAGACAAATTTTGCATATTTATATCATTTAAGAACTCTTCATCTTCAATTTTTCTTCTACATATAAGATCTATGTATCATATATTTATATATATACAATATTATATATATACACATCAATCAACTCCAAACCTTCAGAGATGCGCTCGTAGATGAAACATGTAACCAGGTCTTTCTAGAGTGCTAACCTTTGCTTGAAACATGTCAAAATTTTAAGTCGGTCGGACCAAAAGTCCTGATTATCGAGGTTGGGTAAAGTCGTTTGTAGTTTGTTTAAAAATGGAAAAACAGTTTCGTGTTTCTGATAAAACATTGTTTTTAATGAGGTAAAAACACCTTGCAAAGCAGCAATGGATTGAAAAATGTTACCCGGATACTGACTCAAAAGCAACGATTTGTCAGTGGTTGCCGAGTTTTAAACAGTGGGTCGTACCGACAAAATGACATGGAACACTCCATGGAGACCTGGAACGTTACACGGAAATATGTGAGGTGAAGGACGAAAAATTATAATGAAATATCGTAAAGTGATGAGCTTCTGAGATGTCTGAGATGACAAGATATATCGCCAAGGTATTTACTGAAAAGGTTTTGAAGTGAAGTGAAAAAGGTTTTTCCAAGTTGGGTGCCGCGGATTGCTTCGATGGAACAAAACAGCAATCGAGTCGACGGTGATTCAGAAACTGTTTTATCAACTTTATTTACTCAGCAACAAAAATTTGAAAAAGATTT
>BMAW01091370.1:40691-68639 GCA_019974015.1 Nephila pilipes
AAAAAAAAAAAAAAAAAAAAAAAAAAAAAAGATTTGGAAAAGCGTTGGAACGATTGTATCACCCTAAAAGGTGATTAACAAAAGGTGTTATGTTGATGAATAAAAAAAAATTTTGCAAAAAAAATGTTGTTTTCAATGTTAGTCTCGGGAGTTATTGATTGATGTGTTACATATATAAGGATATTTTTAGGAGAGTTCAGATTTTACTTGACAGCTAAGGCGAAAGGAGTTTTCATTTTAAAAATCAAATAAATTTCTTTTAAAAAAATCGGATATTACACAGAACATTTTTATTCAAATTTTTAATGACTTTTCGAAACAATATCCTGATTTTAAACATATTTAAACTGACGTTCTAAGTCAAGGGATCGTGTTAGTGTCCCATTTTAAATAACAGTTCACTTAATATTTTTTTAACAAGTGTTTCATGTTCTGTTTCTACATAGGAGATTTCTGCTATTTACGAGACTTTAGACAGCTGGTAGAGCATACATGATAATATTTTTTTTATTTACGCAATCCATTAGCGCATCCTTAAGACACCCTCACAATTCCTCTCCTCCATTTATTATTTATACCTTAAAAATTGACGAATTAAAATCTGAAAACATGCAGTTGATTTTATATTGGTTACAACCTTATGCCGGCATTAATTGCTACTAAACAGTCGATATTCTTGCTAAATCTATTTCTGGTACGGTCTATCCTTCCCATTGTGACATTAAAATACAAACATTACATCAGTAATTCACGATCACTGGCAGGATCAATGGAATGGAAACAGAAAATAAACTATATCATATAAAAATCATTTCTCACTGGAATTCACTTTCAAACAGAAAAAAGGGCGTAATTTTAACACGTCTGTTACCATACGAAACACGTTTATTAATTTCAACACGTCAATTACAAAAACACGTCGAACATACGAAATAAACACACAAGCACTTTTTCTGGGGTAGGCTTCTTCAATGTGTAACCATTGTCCTCTGACCGTGAGGCACATTTTCATTGAATGCTCTATTTCTAACTCTGTTCGTTTTAAACATTTTAAACCTTGCTATCTTTCTTTAATTGATTTGGTGTAGGGGGAAATCTCCAATAAAATATTTATAATTTTTGCATGACAGTGGATTTAGTACCCCTATATATAATTTTACTAAAAATTGCTTTCTTCTGCACTTTAAGTTTTGTTACAAATTTATTTTACTTGTTTAATTGAAATATTTTACCATGTGTTAACTTGATTAATTGAAATAGTTTACCATTATATTCCAAGAGGATTCATTACCAGAAACTCGTACCACTAACCAACCAACCAGGATAAATTATTGTGGAATATACTAAGTTCATGAAGAATTCGATTATTCAGAACGCTATGAGGGTGGTTCGAAAAATTCACCAAATTGGTCGAAACTAGCGCATTTTCGCCTCTGTCATAATAATTATTCATCTTTGGCGAGTAAAAACGTGACGTAGTATTCTTGGTAAAGAGTTGTGGTGCGAACTCCTTTCTGTCGTTGTTTTCTAATAGTGGTTTTTGAAGATGGAAAAATTCGAGATTGAAGCAGTAATAAAATATTACCTAAGAAAAGGCATGAAAACAAATGAAGATTTTCAGAAAATTCTGGGGATCTCTACTTCATTATATTCAAATGTTGCTAAACGGATCAAAGTGCTTAATGTTGTTCAAGAGAGCTTAAAAGATGATCTACGTAGTGATTAACTATGATGTCTCAACACCCAAAAATGGTTGCAAAAATTCCAGAAATGGTCTTAGAGAAATTGCTGTGGCTGTAAGGTAACAACTGAATAGGAATATCATATTTCGACTGAGAGGTTGGGTATGAATGAATGAGTGCTGCGACTGTTAACTCAGAATCAATGACGCATTTGAGTGCTAAACTCAGAAAAATATTTGCCCCTTCTTCAAAACACCTCACAGGAATTTTTGCATCAGTTCATGATCATAACTGAGATATCGGTCCTTTATTATACACCGGAGACAAAATGACGTCCATAGTATTGAAAACACACTGATTCTTCATCACAAAATAACGCCAAAGGCAATACATTCGGCCAGAAATGTCATTCCATCAGTATTCTGGGAAGAGAAACTGATACTGATGATAGACTTATAACGCCTACCTTCCCATTTGTCCCAAAATCACAAGAAAATATTAAGCTAACCTCCTGGACCTACTGCAGAAAAATTTGTGTGAAAAAAGGCCACGTTTAACAAGGAAGTGAGTAATCTGCTATCCAGAAAATGCGTCCATCTCCCACGACCTTGTCATTGTGAAAATATATGAAATGCGAATAGATGCCAAACCCATCTTATGGACTTGATATGATTCCGTGAGACTTTTATTCTTTTCCTAAGCTCAATGTTTTCCTCGGTGGTTGGAGTTTCTCTTCCAGTGAGAAACTAACTGCGGGAGTTGACGATTATTTTGCAGCCCAAGAGGAATCTAGTTTTCGAAATGGAATGAAGACATTGGATGACCGATGTATCAACTGAAATTAATGTTTAGGAAGACTGAGTTGAAAAATAAATTTAGTTTGAACAAGGTCGGTTGTTTTTCTATATTTCATTCCGAGAACTTTTCAAACTAGTTACAGAGTGAACCCTATTTTAGCGTAGTAGAGCTCCGTGTCTTGAGACAGTACCTTCTCGTTACCACAGCTGCCGATAATCTTGCCCATTGAATGCATCCCTGATAATCCTTTCTGCAATATCACGAAAAGAAAATTCAATTTCTCGTAACCTTATAACACGGCATCGTTACAACTCTGTAAGTCACTGACATAGTCATCTCCTTAAAGGTATTCTTCACTGAAATATAGCTCACAATGCACGCGATCACCTAATCTGGTGCTAATAGCACGAGAGTGGATGTGCTTTATCATAATAATGGTGCTAATAGCACGAGAGTGGATGTGCTTTATCATAATAATGGTGCTAATAGTGCTATTCTTATTCGTCTAGCTCAAAATATGATTTGACGTCATCTCTCAGATGTGCAAACACGTCTTCCTAATTTCGTTTAACAAGTACAGTTCTTTTTTGGTATTAGTGACTTTATTTTACGCATATATATAAAAAAAAAAAACAAAAAGGGCCTTGATTTCTTACTTTCTTCGCAAATAAAGAACAAATTTGAAATATTTTTGTGTCATTTCAGTCTCTTGTAACGGGTGACAAAATATTCGACAACCTGGTGTCCACGCTACGAGGAGAAGACTGGAAAAGGGTTCGAAGCGTCATCACTCCAACCTTCACTACTGGAAAACTGAAAAGGGTAGGATAAAATAATCCGTCTCAAAATAAGACGTAAATTGTAATTAAAATTTTTTAATATCTATCCTCTTATGAATTACTTTGCATGAAGATTACGTAAGTAATATAATATGAGTATATGATTATACTAGAGAAATATAAATATTTCATTTGTGTGTTTTTATTAGTATTTTATTGATGCCTAATATATTTTTACTTTATAAGGTTAATGTAACCGATTTTTGTGTAAGGATTCAGCTGATGACTAAAAAGCATAAATCACGTAACTTTGGAGATACAGTGCGAAAACAAAAAATTAAAATTTGAAATAAAAACATTTAAAAGAGATCTGTAATATTATACTAAATTCAAATTGAGAACTTTTTAAAATGGACCCTAAATTATAAGTGTAATTTTTAATGATTAATTCTATGCATTAACAAATATTTACTGCGCATAACAAAACTGCTGGAAAAAAAGGGTTAATTTTGAAGGAAACATTTTCTTTTAAATTTATGAATGATCCTTTCAATTTGCTTAAATAATAGCGTCTAATTCTCACCAAGTGAATAACAACCCATAATTTGTAACAAAAATAATGAAACACTTCGATTTCAGATGCTGGGTATTTTCAACGAATGTTCGGAAACTTTAGTGAAAAACTTTGAAATTTTGGTTAAACGAGGAGAACCGATTGACGCCAAAAGGTCAGTATACTTCGTGAAAGGGTTAAAATAATGATTTTGATTTAGTTTTCAGTGGAGATCCATTTTCTGGTTACAGCACGAAAAGAAAGAATAAAAAATGGAAAATTTATCTATTATTACATAAGGTACTACATCTGTTTACTTTAAAACTTCAAATAAACCCGATAGCAAATAAATGGAAAAATAATTACTGTTTGAAAGCAGGAAACAACTATGTAAATAGTAATTAGATCTTTATAATTTTTTTCATTGCAAGTCTATTTCTTACTTTGTTTCTGCTTGCAAATAACTTTCTGAGTAATAAGAAAGCATTTCAAGTATTGCTGAATGAAAAGGATAAATAATGTTTCCTCCTCGTATACTGTTTAGTGATAATATCAAGCTGATAAACCGCATTTTAGAACTCATATTGCGTCATTATTACTGTTACATGACATGTGTAGTGTATGTCCCGTAAGTTCAAATGTTACGTAATTGTTAAAACAGATGGGACAAACTAAAATTATTTAATTGGTATTAACTTCCTTGCAGAAGGAGTTTACGAACATCATTAATTTTGTTCTTGAAAATTGTTTCAATTCAAACGATTATTTTTCTACAATTGATTTGTAATTCTTGGGCAATTTGAATTAGATTTCTTCTTACTCATACATTTTTTTTTCCTCTTATGTGGAAATTCTTGCAAAGTCATCATGGAAAACTTTACGAAAAGATAATCTTCTCTTTTGTCTTCTCGTCAAAATGGGCATATATATTTTCGGCAATAACCTTACGGAATATTTTGAGAGGGATACTATTCAAATAAAAAGGTATACTCCCAATTTTGAAAAGGAATTTTTTGAAACTTTCAAAATATATTAATAGCTAGGAAACGTGGAAAGTAATCACATCACATGTAGAAAAAAAAACCCAGTTTAACTAATAAAATCTCATGTATTTTTATAATTAATCACTTATACCAATAAAAAGAACGAGAAAATCTTAATGTAGAATTTGGTAAGTTCGTAATATATTGAGTGATTTTTCTCCTTTATGCGTGAGAAAAATCAAATAAAATAAGTTTATGGAAACAAATGGTTTCGATTAAAAATTGAATTAAAAACTGAAAAAATGCGAAAACTAAATCACATCAAAAGTGGAAAAAATATGTTTCACTAATACATCGAGAAAAACGATGTATTTATGCATGTATTGAAAATCGGACCTTAATGAAGAATTTGGGATTGATTT
Source organism: Nephila pilipes (assembly GCA_019974015.1). Lineage (NCBI taxonomy): Eukaryota > Metazoa > Arthropoda > Arachnida > Araneae > Nephilidae > Nephila > Nephila pilipes. The sequence continues at coordinate 45,909 of BMAW01091370.1, forward strand.
TCTTCTATTTACTTCCAGACTGTACGGCACGTTCACGATGGACGTCATCGCCAGCGCGGCCTTCTCTACAAAGATCGACTCTCACAACGATCCGGACAACGAATTCGTCAAAACTGCTAGAGAAACCTTCAGCGGCAATAGGAATTACAAGTTCATTCTTCTTTGTAAGCATTGAATTATTTGATCCCGTGACGTTAGTTATGATTTTCTCTTCACAAATCTCGGAGACTTTTTGGTAATTTAAATTGCATAAATTGTCAAATCCTTGCCAAACAAATGAAACGTGATTAGGTAAATTAGATGTAGATAAGAAGTATGGCGAATTGAATAAGATATTGTGATATATAAGCAAAACAGAAATGAAATGAAAGATAAGGAGGTAGAGGATAACGACAAGCTTATAAATATTAGGGATTGAAGTGAATCATAGTGGCTAATCGTTTGTATCGAATGTAGTTGGAAGCGACTATTGTTCAGAATAATAGGAGAAGAATTTTCTTTAGTCATTAAGTTGAATCGGAATGAGGGAATTGGTAAGCTGAGATATCATTATTTCAATATAAACAAGGGTTAACTGAGTTAAGAGGGATTCGAGACAGAGTGATCTTGCTTATTATTTGATAGAAAATAAAACATATTGTTTTTGTCTTATTAATCTACAATTGGAGTTTTGAACGTATTGACTATTTAATTAGACTTTAACGTGTCTGTAGAATTAAATAATGAGAGAAATGCATTACAAATACATGCATCAAGATTTTCTTTTCGATCATAGTCTCAATAAAATTCTGTAGAAAATGAATGACGAACTCTTAATTTTTCAAGGGGATTTTAAAACTTTTTAATGAATTTTTTTTAGGTAATGAAAAATGTTTCTAAGACTAAATTCTTGTTCTAATTATATACGGAAATCTGCAATACATATATGAAAACAAAAGGATTGAAAAGAGTTAATTATTAGAATGCCAAGATTAAATATATTTTAAACACAGAAATACTTAAGCATTGTATAATATAATCATTCCTCTTAAGTGTACATATCCAAACATTCTGAGTGATTTCATTTACTTTATTTTAAGTTGAGTCGAAAATTAAGAGTTATTAATTTCTGCGAGTTAGTTTGTTATGAATTTCTTACTTATTTAATCAAAATTTTTAAAATCAAATATTTTAATCACATATAAATTAAGGTCATGTATAATATGGATGTAGCGGTTTTACTTCATCAAATGGTTACTAATGTTCTCGTTTTTTGTTTGTCACATGTCTTTTACTCAGCATTGTTTCCCTTCCTGCCAAAAGGAATAAAAAAGATATTCTTCTCCAGAGGGAAAAGGAATTTTTTCAGAGACACAACGATTCAGATTATTGAGCACAGGAAACGAACAGGACAGGTGAGGGGATTTCTCTTCAAAATGTGTGTTTCAATATTCCTTAAAATGCTTTTTCTTCAGTCCTCTTATATTAATTCTATTCTTACTAGTATAATGTCTGTGGCCTCATAATTTGTTTTGTGTGCAATTCTTACTTGATGCTAGTCAACGCTCTTTCTGGTACTTAATTGCTTAAACTGAGAGAGAATAGGATCTTTGCATTTTCTATGATTCAGTAAATTAGTTTCTTGTTGTAAAGATATTTTCGTTTGTGTCGGGAGGAATTTCTCACGTCTGATCTGCACAGGTTCGTAACGACTTCCTCCAGCTTCTAATGGACACCGCAAAGGAGGTTTCGGGAGATGAAAAGTGGGAGGAGAGTGACAAAGGAGACGTCGCCTCCAATTACGAGGAACACAATGCCGGCCAGCAGATGTTCAAGACAACGCCCAACAAAAGTAAGTGAGGATTTGGACAACAAAAAAGGGGACAAGCATGTTTTACGGAATGTAAAAAATGGCCTTTTCTTTTTACAAAACGGATCAAATAATGTGCGTCGAATCAAACTTTGATTAATATTTTACAAAACATCCAAAGAAATGGAGTTCTACTCCTCCGTTAAAATAGTACTTATATCTGTTTTAATGAGAGAAAAGAGACTTACAGAGGACTCTTTCTCTCGGAACTCAACGACTCTCTTATCCTTTTATTCTCATCTTTAGTAGGAATCGTACCCGCCAAAACTATCGCGTGTTTCATGGTAATTTGGAGAGAAAGGAAGCGTTTCTTTACTAAAAATTGAATGTTACGTTCACTATTACATAATACAGCGCGTTTTTGTTAGAATCATTAAGTTTTGTTTCCATAATGCAATAATAATTAATAAAATCTTATTTTAAAACGGATTTCTTTCGCATATTTCTATTCAACTAACCTTTGAGAAATTTAATATGATGTCATTTAAATTGAGAATTTCTTTCAATAACTTAGCCTTAATACTTTCAATAACTTATAAGTTATATAAATTCGAAGTCAATTCGTAAAGTATATAGTGAAATGATCAGCTGATAGTAGCGAAGTGCTTGGTATGGGAATTAGCGAGAGTGAAGTCATCTATGAAAAAAATTCAAATCGTACCCCTGCTGACAAGAAAGAAGCGATCAAAGTTTTTCTGCATACGGACAATGAATCGAATCTTACTTCCAAGTGCTTTTCTGACCAGACTAATTGTCGAGAGTGCCCTTTATAATATTATTGTGAAGGATCAGACGCGCTTAGGATCCCCGCTTAATCTGAACTCTAGATATTCATAGTTTCGACTTAAATAACCATCGTTATCAGGTTTCCTTTTCATTTGATTAGTATTATTATTAGAGTTAAATATTGATAAATAGATGAAACTAAGTTGAAAGCGCGATGTATTTTCATCCCTTTAATGAATATTGATTTTCATATGAAAATATGTTAATTTACGGAAACATTTCTTCATTTTAAATTCGCAGGATGATAAAATTACACTAATATTTTCAACTGTTCACCCGAAGCACATCGAATAACGTTTTCTTCATTTCAGAGCTTTCCATGGACGAATTAATAGCCCAGTGTGTGATTTTCTTCCTCGCCGGATATGAGACGACGGCTTCCACCTTGTCTTTTGCCACCTACCTGCTGGCCTTGAATCAGGATATCCAGGACAAACTGCGTGCGGAGGTGGACCAGGCTCTAACACAAAATAACGTGAGCTTTCTCTCACAACTCCCATCCTTTTCAAGAAAAAATTGCAATGCTTATAAAATCATGATAACTATGTATATTTATTTTAAGAATTCTGAATTCAAAATTTTTTTGCAAACTTCCTTGGGTTTTTAAATGAATTGCTGTGAAACTACTGCTATCCAGGCCCGGGGTGGAAATGCCCTGAAGTCCCTATTTTTAGAAGGGTCAAATTTCCACCGAAAGTAATAAATTAATATTTATTTAACAATAATTAAATGGCTAAAATGATTTGGGAAACAGAAAACTTACATCAACCGGACAATCGTGTTTAAAAACGCTTATTAATGTGCAATAATCTATGTTTTAAAAAAAGATTTAACTTTCTGTTAATAGGAAAAGCTAAAACTTATTTAACAAGCTTTGACTTCTGAAAAAATTTCCCTTCTTGATTGATAGATTATTTATTTATTTACTAACGTCGAACTTAGAAGCAACACGTGAGCTATTGGCTATGAACCTTGTAATTCTGAACCTGAATCAAATGATGAGGACGAAACTTGAGCTGGCATTAATATCTCCAAACATCCTCCTCCCCCACCAATGAGGGGAGGAGGATGCTTGGAGATATTCCTCCCCACCAATGAGGGGACTGGAGTCTTGACAAATTTGCACATGCATTAGCACCACTACACGACGGATCTTAAGTAACATCAGGACTTGAACTCACAATTCGACGGAAACAACTTCGGCCCCCGCAAGGTAACTCTTAACCAAAAATGTTTTATGGTTTCATTATAAATTTATATTTTTAGCTACTGCATTTTCAATAGAAAGGATTGCCAAACTGTTGATTCTTACTTGATTCATTGTTGACCACAGATACCTTATAATCAACATCTGTACTGAAATGTTTCTCTCGCAAGAAATAATTTTGTCAAAATTTCTGTCAAAAATGTCTGTGCCAAACTTTGAAACATAAACATGGCACATTTATGTTTAACCCTCATTCGAGAATACAAAGTCCCTTTTTAATATTTCTGCACATATTTACAAAAAGTAAGGTTCTTTGAAACCTCCCTCCATCTCTCTGATCAAAAGCTCAAGGTGGTCCGCAGAGGTATTCGTCCTCTCCTCATTACGCCTTTGGATAATCGTAGTTCTTATCAAAAAGCCAAGGGAAATTCGCAATAAATACGAAAACAAATTTAGAGCCGTGATGAGTTAGGATACTAAATATGGCACTGAAAATATACCTAGAACTTTCCAATATCAGATATCTAATTAGAAATAAATCAATGAATTTGGTTCAGTTTAACATCCTTATGTAAACAAAGTTGGTTGCTAGCCCTGTTTTTAAAAATATTATTACAGTGAGTAGGATAGAAGCAGACTAGTCTCACATTCAAATTTGCATGGAATTTGATTTAACGCCCAGCATCGTGTCCAGCTTATGGAAATAGTTTTACGATATCAGATAAGTTGAGAGAAAGCCTAGGAAAGGTCATCCAAGAGCTGTGGTAGCCAGAGAAGATCCCCATTTGTCCATTAAAGCGAGGCGTAACAGGGATGCTACAGCTTCTCAAGTCTCTCATGAGTTGTTTGCGATCACAGGAACCCAAATTTCTAGCGGGAATGTTTCCAGAAGACTTCATGAAAGAGTGCTGTTTGCAAAGAGACCTGTTGTTTGCATCTCATTCAGTTCTGCTAACTGGACAGTCCGCTTAAAATGCAGCAGAGATCATACAGATTGGAGCATGAATCAATGGGCAACTGTTCTCTTCGCTGAGGAATCCTGGTTCAGCCTAACCAGTGATTCTCGCCGTACTTTCATATGGAGAAAACCAGGGATCCACTACTTTCCCTCCAATGTCCAAGAAATCCAACATTACGGCAGTGGGGGCTTGATGGTCTGGGCAGGCATCCTTTTGGATGGCCACACACATGAGCTGATGAGCCTACTAAACAGGGTTTTATGTAGAATATCAATAAAGAAATATTTTTAAAAAGACATATGAATATGGTTTATTTATTAAATCATAAGAAGCCATGAAATTAGATTTTATAAATCTTTCTATAATTTCTTTACTTCTCTTCAATATAGTATAAATAACTGATTTTTACTGTTAATATTTCAGGGCGAACTAACGTATGAAGTTATACAGAGTTTGAAATATCTTGACAACGTTATTTCTGAGACGTTGCGTCTGTTTCCACCCGCTATCAGGTAAATATAGATTTGAATAAGATTAGGCACATTTTAGTACTCCACTCTGAAACTCTTAAGAATCAATGAGTAAGACTTTAACCCCTTTCGCTCTTTTAAAATTGCATGTCTTATGGATTCAGAGTGAAAATAAATAAGTCTAAATAGGAGTTATGTGAATACTTTGTGTCTCACCTATTTCTCTTTACAAATTCCTGATCTTTTTCGATGGAAAATATGTTAATTTTACTGTTTTCTTACCATAGGTTGGAACGAGTAGCAGACGCCGATTACAAATTAGGACACAAGGATATTGTAATACCCAGAGGAATGACCATCAACATCCCCGTGTACTGCATGCACAGAGATCCCAAGTACTTTCCTCGTCCAGAAACATTCGATCCTGACAGGTACGTATGAAACTTTTCTGTCTCAAAATGGAATTATCTTGAAGGGTGTCTTAGCTATCTGAAGTAAAACAAAATGTTGTTCATTTGAAGGGCGGAAATTGGGTCTAAAAATTACCAAGGTGATTTCATATAGTTTAAGAGAAATTTTTTCTATTAGAATGTTCATCATTCTGAGGTTACATGTGAGGGGACTCAAAAAGTACATGTTTTAAAATTCGAAAATTGATTGTTAAGAATGGGAAAAAGGAATCAAGCAATTGAATACAGTGTTGTCCAGCGATCGTTTCCCCATTTTCTAATAAATCTATGAGTCTGCTTCTCTTCGCACTTAAAGAATTCGCCCCCATAACTGCTCCAATCCATGAGACCATCTTTAGATCAGATGCATCGTAAGCAACCTATTGGTTTGATCGTGTCTTGGTTTTGAAATTTAAGGACTAGTCAAGTTCTATTATTCTACAATTCAACCCAGATATTTCATTCATGGTTTGACAAGAATGGAATTTTGATATTGCAGCAAATGGATAGCTAAAAAAAAACTAGCATTTGTATCAGTGTCGCATTTCTTATTGCGTCTTTTAACACACGTAGTTTGCGGGATTGGGTGATGGGGGAATTCAATGGCTCAAAAGTCTAACCTGGCTATGCTATAAAATGAGGTGGAACTATTATCTAAGTGTTCTAAGAATTGATTGACTAGAAGGATGGTCAAAAATTTAAATGGATAATTAGGATACCTCGGGGTAGCGTCACCCGTGTTAAATACTTTAACTCGTCGAATCACACAAAGGCAGCTGAAATAGGCCTTATTAACGTTCTCAGTCATTAAAAATATGTAAGTATCATAGTTATAGAAGATAATGAATCAAGAAAGGGAATTAAAACGACTCGTGATACGTAATCGCAAAGAAAGGAAATTCGAAAACAATTACTCTGCATAAATATCAATGTAATTTTACTATTTATTTAAGGTAAAGTCAATTATACGAAGATGTTGGTAACACCACACGAAACTCTAAAATAAAAGTGCAGGAGTTTTTTTCAAAATGTTAACTGAACGTTTACAAATATTTTAAACGTAGCAGACAATTTAATTTTCTTAGTTTCGTGCTTTGTTAAAGAACTATGTTTATTTACCCTACAGAAATGTGTGAGTGATTTAGAGTTTACTTCCGAATAAAAAACCGAAAGACCAAAACTGCTGGAACGGTCATGTTGATTATTTTCTTTGATCATAAAGGTATAATCTATCAGCATGCTGTTCCTCCAAAAACTGTTGTGAATGGTGAATATTATGTTTCAGTTTTGAAATTTTTGTGTCAACACATATCGGGAAAACGTTATGAACAGGTAGGGAATTCTTCGTAGGGTCGCTACTTCTGTTCAGAAATATCTTCGCAAACCAATATAAAAATCAGGTCACATCTCCATTACACTCCAGATTTTTCAACATGAGATTTCTGGCTGTTTTTGATGTTGAAGGCTGTTTAAAGAAAGTTTAATACAGATTCAGACTTTATTTCAACAGTATAGAGTTCTTTGAAGCAACTTCCAGAAAAAAAAAACTTCTCTATTTGCTATGAAAAGTAGGTTGAACGAAGGGACTGACGCATATCATCCGAGGGAAAGTATTTTGCAAAATAATGATTTATTTTTTGCTGTAAATATATTTCTTAATTTTTTATGATTGTATTCTCATTGTTTACGGAACGCCCTTTGTATACATTCATTCTAAAGGGTTGACTTTGTTCGTTCACTTTGTATATTGGAAGAATTTTTATTTTATAAGTTTAAATGTTGTAAACGTGGCTTCGCGTTTATACATGGTATGAAATGGTTGAAATCTTTTTAGAGACATTTCAGAAAGTGCTGAAATCCTGTTCTAATATTGAGCTAAAATTCATGAAAAAGTTTTCTTTTGTTGTTTTTAAGAAACAGAAGATTTTTAAAACAGTGTCACCGTGAATATCTGGGAAAGTCCTTATTGAGATATTAGAGGTGAATTTGATGATATCAGTTATTTTTAATTGGGAGGGCTGATGAAACTAACTTTCTCTTTCAATATTGACATTTGAAAGGAAATATCTTTGAAACAGCGCCTTACGACATTCCGGATCATCCGCTTTAAATTTTAGAATTAAATCTTTCAAAAAGCAATTTTAAATTATAAATTAATTATTGTTGTAAATATCTCTGTAATAAATTTTTTATTCTATTTCTTCATATGCGTATAATGTTATATTACATTCTTTAAATTAATATATATCCCAGTTCAATGTATAATAAATTATGTCCTTGAAAAGAAATCACCTCCACCAACTTAAGCAGGAGGCCTCAAAATCCGAGATTCAGGCCTTAAGAGGAAAAGGGGTATATCGAAAGGAATAAGACTGACATAGTAATACGAGACCGAAACGGCCACCGGAAACTGGTAGTCGTGGTACAAGTATTGAACAATCGCCAGACAGAGATTACCAGAAGACCAAGGATTGGTGGACCACGACACTCAAAGGATTTGGCATATCATTTCACTCAGATTATGAAGGTCTGGATATTCTCAGCAGCATAGACGACTTTTGCAACCAGATTCATATCAGATTCCACGAGTGTTTCATGCACTACAACTTGTATTTCCCTCTCCCTCTAACCAAAGAGAGAAACCCAGGCAGCTCAAATATGGTGAACATGGAGGCTGGAGAACCAGTCTATCACACCCAATCCGTAGTTTACCGAAATACACAGTTACAGGGTATGTGTAAGAGTCATTCGAGGCCTGATCTCACTGTGCTCGTCGCCTCTTAAAGATTCTATTTCAGACTGTTATGCATAATCGTTGATCTGCTCATGCATTGCATTAAAGATTCTATTTTAAGAATCTTTAAGGCAATCACGAGCAGATCAACATTGCCATCCAGTCCATTGCCTCTAAAAGATTCTATTCCAGACTGTTTGTTATGCATAATCGTTGATCTGCTCAAGCTAATCCATACACTAAGTGTATGCCTGCTCTTTGTTTGTAGAACGTTGTACAAAAAAGGCGACCATTTCTTAAATAATGGAAAATCAAATATTTCCCCCTCCAGTGTTCTCGGGAACACCACCACCAGCCGACGTACGATGACGTTTCTGGTCATGGGTCTTCATGCAATCCTTTTCAAGAGCCCTAAACAGTGTTAATCTTTATTTCTGAAACATCCGGTATAGCATCGATTTAAGGTATTTCTAGTTTTTATAACGTACTTATTTAACTATTGTCACTCTAGAACTGTTAAAAGATTTGCCAAAATATTCGTAAAATGATTCCCAATCTCATTCTCCAAATTTCCACTCCATGCCAAAGACTACAATTTATTTCGAAGAAAGTGAAATATCGAATCCTTGCCTACTGTCTATTCAGTCTGAATTTATCAAATTAGATATATACTGTATAAGATATTGCTTGGATGTGAATAACTACGTCAACAGTGCTTCACGAAATTTCTCCGCTTATGATTTAATGCAATACATCTTTTTTCATTCGAAATATATTTTTAGTTCCCTCCCAGTTCAGAGAAAGAACTTATCTTAAAATACAGATTTTCGAACTCTGAAAAAGTACGAGTAAACAATAATTTTGCATCAAATTTAGGATGATATATGAGGAAAGTAGTACAACAAAGGCTATTATCCCGATTTGGGATGATTACGCAACATCAAACTGGTTTTGTTCCACAAGCTTTCAGTAAATGGAGGAATTACAAAATAAAAGAGAAAAATGGGTTCCTTGTGAAGTCGAACCACGTTTAAATTCAGCAAAACCTGGATGCGCAGTAGCAACATTATTAAAAGTCGCATATTTCGTGGACGATGATTCCTTGGGAGACTGGTTGTTTATTCATATTGCACTTTGACGCAACATGAGGGTTATTAGAGACAGACTTCGTAATGTTGAGTCTCGGTCAAGTGACGAAGGTGTCACTTGAGCAGGCTCTCCCCTCTCCAAACTTCCTAATCATGCCCGCGAGAAGAAGCCTCAAGCACTTTAATTCTTTTCAGCATCATTATACGGCGGGTCTTTAGAGGCAACTAGGCTCGAAGGTAACAACGCCGTTCCCAGTTTTTGACCATGAACACTAGGCTACCGCGGTCACTGCACACGATGGAGGCGAAGTTAGATCGTCTATTTGTCAAGTAGAATAGGGAATGCTTCTAATTTTTAAAAACAACAATATGATAAAGTTTCTACATACTAGAATGAAGGAATATGGAAAGAGAGATACTAATTCAGGATTATTCCTCATCATATAAAGCAGCCCATTTCCATTATCATATTGCGTTCCGTAAATGTTTCCTGAACAAAAACAAATGTTGTCGTAACCGATGATCATTTGAGTGTGTTAAAATAACGGAGATAAGGGATAAAGAGATAACATTGCGCCAAGTTTAAATATTCATCACTTTTCTTTTTGCATTTATAGTAATGAAAGTCACATTTTAAAACTATGATATACGTATCTTATAAATCTAGATATATATAAAGAAAATCACATTACGTATATAAATAATTGCATATGAGCAACTGATTATCAAAAACTGTATTTAGATTAGTCAGTCGCATAAATACCTTTCGGTACACCGTGCATAAAAGGCGTACCATTTATAAATTTAAAAACTATCAAAGTCTGATAAGCATAATATTTAATACACTGAGCAATATTATAGTTCAAAAATTTAAATGTAAAAAGATTTAAAAATTTTTAAATTGTACGATTTCAGCACAACTATTTATTTTAAAAAAAGAATTATGTTCACCGTATAGGAAATGGACAAATTCTCAACGCTATAGAAATAGTAAATAGATTTTTAAGTCTCTCTCTCTCTTTATATATATATATATATATACAATTTAAAATTCAATGTATCAAATTCTCCTAATTAATATATTTATGTAATAAGCAAAGTACCTTCATTTCATTACGATAAAATAAAAGAAGAACAATATTTGAAGCAATTTAAGATTTCTGGTATTTTAAAGGGGTTCTATGAAAAAGAAATTAAACATCTTATTTTGATAACAATTTGAGTACGAAATAAATTAGCGTGATACTGTACCACGGCAAAAGTTAAGGTAATATATTCTCTCCATAGCTGTGGGGTAATAAATTTATATATATCCTTTATAATCAAACGGGTGCTAAACAAAGAGTATTTTGTTCTCTCAGATTCATGGCGGAGGAGCGCGCCAAGCGTGATCCTTACACCTACCTTCCTTTCGGAGCTGGACCCAGAAACTGCATCGGCATGAGATTCGCCTTGATGGAAATCAAGATTTGTCTGTCGCTCATCATCGCCAAGTTCAAGATCACTAGGACTTCTCGCACAAAGGTTGGCGAATTTTCTTTCCTGTTCAATCATTTTTCTAGAAAAAAATGAGGGTAAAATATTGAAGTTTTACATTCAAACTAAAGAGCCTGTTTACTTTCATTTTACAATAACATTATTTTAATGTAGAAACAGTCAAACATCAGTAAATCCGAATTGTTGAATTGGACGATTACTGTACATTTAAAACATACCTTAATGTCAAACGAGATCATAAAAATTGTTTCGTCAACCTGCATGACATGTTCGCTGACTTCGCAAAATCGCAAGTTGCTCTAATTTTACTAACAAAAATGACCTATCTCGGAAATTTGTCTTCGTTTCTTGTCTTCAAGCTCCGGATACCCTTTAACTATTTCAGTGGAAAGGCTGACGAGTTATAAAATAGGTCGTCAAAGTAGTGATTCTTAAGAAATTTCGTCATATTGACGTCCTAAATGAACAGTAAACCACAAAACCAAAACGATTCTAAAGAAGAAAATCGCAAATTTTTGAACGTTATTAAATGAGAATGTTAAGATCTGAATTATTTTCAGGAAAAAATAACAATATCTAATGAAAAAAGTATAATAATATTTTTATAAACAATTCATATATATATATATATATATATATATATATATATATTATGTACAATTATGAATATATAATTATGTTTTATAATTCTATCATATTACTTTTACATATAATTATTATAATACATTATAATTAGCTTAATTTTTAAGTATTATAATAGAATATAAATAGCAAAATAAATAATTATAATTTATAATGAAAATGTAAATTAAAGAAATGTAATAACGTTGTGTAATAAGATTTATACAAAGCAAAGTTACTTTTTTTATAATAATTCCTCCGTAGGAGAGTAAATTGATTCCTCGATATTGAATCGAATATTTTTCTTGCAAACCAAACATTCAACTTTTTTTAAAATGAAATCTTTATTCTTGCTCCTGTGTAAAACTTCGGATTTACTCTTTTCTTCCAAATCATAGAAAAAGATGTAAATCGTACTTTTTAAATAGAAAAATTAAAAGAACCTTCTAAATCATCGCAGAGAACTACAAATGATTTGAAAAACATGGTTAAAAGGCAAATGAATAAAGTAACGTGTTTTTAAAACATCGTCTTCTGTTTTTCAAATATCGATTGTACTTTTTAACGAACATCAACCGACAAAAGCAAATGTGTCCTGTCTGCAAATGTATCCCAAAAGGAAAGCTACCAGGAAAGATTAAAATCGTTATCCCAATCTCGCCAAGAGGCAACCGATACTTCTTAACCGTTTCTTCATTCGCGATTCCTCGTTCTTTGTGCATCCATTTTCTTATTTCTTTGGTGTCTTTCATCCATAGCTGAAGATCACATCCGCCTGTTGAAATCTTTGATGTTCTCAACGGCATTACAAGATATTTGCTTTTAAAGCTATACCTCGCATCATATCAGCAAAAAACAATTTTTTTGTTTACAAAAGGTATAAATTTACTATTTGCATTTAAATTTCTTATCTTTGTTACTAACGAGATCATACTAATAGTACACATTTTGTGGATATAAAAATATACTCATAAAAAAATAAAGATTTCTAACAACTCTACCTTACTCGACCTTGTTTTATGTTGCTTTGAGTTATTATCATTTATTTATTTATTATTGCAGGACAAGTTACAATTTAAAGTAAATCAAGCAGGATTACTGCAGCCAAAAGAAATCATCGTAGCCATGGAAGTTAGAAAAGACTCTCCTTTAGTGAAATGAAACAGTTGATAATGAGACAAGATAATGAACAAAAAAAATATTTTTTATACTTTGTAAAAATAAATTATTCTTTAAACAGTTCTTTCGTCCCTTATTTTGAGCATTTCTAAATTCACATACTTCCAACTGTTCATACGATTTAATATATAATGTAATTACAATCACAAAAGATTAAGAAGGGGGAGTAAACTTATTGAAAAAGACTCTTAAATATAAATTTATATAAAATATTTTATTATGTGTGTGTGTTTATTTTTATAACACTATATTGAATACGTTTAGAATAATTTATTCAATAATTACGTATTGCAAAAAGAAATTTTTATCGAGATGATAAAATTTATTATGGAAGTTGAAATTTATAAAAAAGTCTCTAAGAAATAATCATTATTTATATAATCATGGCTGATTAAAGTAAGAAAAAAAAAAGTATATTTCCAACAAGAAATATACTACACTTATCAAGATCAATTAATCGTGTGAATGAAAAGTGGTGCCTCCCCCGCCGTAACCTTTTTCAATTTGTTACCCTATTTTCATAATTCGTTTCGCTCGAAGTGCTCTTTCATCATCGAGAAAAGTCACAAGCTCGGGAGCAACGACGCCTCAAACTCCTCTCTTGAGTCGCAGATTCTTAGCACACCAACGACACGTGGGAAACAAATTATTTTTACGTAGAATTACAATGAATTAGACCCCCGAAATTGTGTGTCATTTAATAATAAATGTCAAGTATACAAAAATCCATAGTTACTTTTAGGGCTCAAATCTTTCAAGTAAAATATTAAAGAAACTTTTAAAATTTATTGAACTTTTTAAAATACAATTTTCATAATATCTTTAAAAAGTTTATTGCTGATAAAATGTCTTTAACGAAAACTATCAAGTTCTAAGCTGAGTGCATTTACGTAACTCTAATATAAAGGAATGAAAGTTTTCAGATTGACAAGAGGGATAATTTTCGAAACATAGCAGTAAATGAAAAAAAGTACATTGAAAAACAGTAACTTCAGAAAGTTAAAAAATTTAAATCACTTCTTGGAAATTAAAACATTTAAATTTACGGTTATAAAGTACCTTCTTTTGAATGAATTTATTTATATTCTTCCATTTTTATATATAATATTTCACTTGGCCAACGCCTTTATCCCTCGGAATGAGAAATCCAATTGAAGACAAGAACATCTTTAATTCTATTTTTAATGTATTTCTATCGATGAATATTGTTTCTCGGAACTCTTCCCCAAATTTAACTGTCAGGATTGTAGTACAAATGATACAAAAATTTCTGTCAAAATTAAAAGAAATAGGTATATGTATAGTTAATTTATAAAAAATAGTTGTTTAATATTGCGATTGTTACTCGGAGAACGTTGCACTCATCTGTTCGGGCGGTATCTTGTTTTACAAAAGAAAGAAATTCATATGGTTTCCAATTGTAAAGGTTCGGCTTGGGTAGCTGGTCATAGGCCAACTCAGCCCTTCATCCCTTCGGTATCGATAAATAGCACCAAATTTGCTTGGGTAGTTAACTGGAGACCCAGTGCTGGGCTAACTACTCGGCATGGATACTAATTACTAACCAGCACCTCAAAGGCTACAGAAGCATCGTCTGATCGGACTACTCCGATCCGGGCAGAATTTAACTCTCAGTTGTAACAATAATTTTTTTAATAGGGTATGGAATGGTCCCATAGTCATTACATTGCAATCAAGTCTCGATTTATAGGAACTTCCGTCGATTTAAATTAAATGGAATTAAAAAAAACGAAGGCAATTCTTTTAAGGTAAAATAAAATACATATTTGAAACAAAGGCTATTTCCGCTCTTGTGTTTTTGAAGTATTTTTTTCTCGCCTTTGGTTAATTCATAGCATATTAGGGGATGTTTTGACACTCTAAAATATATTGTTACAGACAAAAAATTCATTTCTTGAATTATTTTTTGTTCCTTAAAAAAATTTTCTTTGTTTAACATTCAAATTCAAAACGTATAACTTGTTATAGTGTTCATTCATTGCGACAGGGGGCGTTGCTAACGCTTCACCTAAATATATATGTAACAAGATTGAGTTTTAAGTGAAAAGGGGAAATGTTGCGTGGAAAAACATAGCGTGTATGATGAAAGCTAGGTCCAAATACTTCAAAACTGAAAATAAAGTAAAAGGAAACTATTTGTTCCTTCAATTAAACTGAATTATGTCTGAATTATATGATTGAGACATTGTTGGATTATAGAATTTTTATTTTGTAAAAAAACACGGGACATACACTTTACTTTTGAAATCCAGACTAGTTTCTTCACCGGTTTAACAAGTCAATCAAAAGAGAATCGCAAGAGAAATATAAATTTACAGGAAGAAAAAGTGTTTTATAAATGATATTTTTCAAAGTAACCTGAAACATATTGGAAACTTTCTATATTTTCGACATTGAAAAGCAAAGAACTTTTCATCATTTTATGTAAAAGAGTGTAGAATTGAGAATGAGAAATGAAGAAGTTGAAGAGTGTTGCGAAGAAAATGTTTCATCCTCAAGTGTTTGAAACACTTGCTTAGCGTTAGCGGACCCAATTTTGAATGACTCAAACATTTTCAAATAGCGCTTTACGAAATGAAACATCTAGACTTATTAAGAAACGAGAGATCAGATATGGAAAACAAATGGCGTACATTATAAGAAAATTCTTTTACGGTAGATAATATATTAACTATAAAGTTAATTAGAAAAATCCACTAACATTATAATTTAGTTCTTTTAGAAGCATTGACATCGTTGCTAATTTTGCGTAAATGCAACGAAATTTCAAAATCTGAAAGTAATCCGATCGAAGAGCTTCTAATAAAGTGTCCTCATAGATGACTTTCAAAAATATAATCTGGAGAAATATTTTTTTTTAAAAATGCATCTACATTTTATACTTTAGCTCTGCTGTAAGTATATCTTTTATCTTCGATATTTGAGTCCGTGTCGTCATTTCTCGTACTGATAATTTACGTAAATTTTACTTCGATACAATGTTTTCTTAGTTAACAATGACTTTCCGTTTCAATTCCTATAAAATGGAGAGGGAAAACACGCGAGGGTTAAAATTTCTCATTCTCTTCAGAACTTTTCTACCTGAATAACATTAGAGTACAAACTATGCCCTGTTAAATTGCATGATTGCACTGAACAAGACTTTTTTCTTCTTTGAAATTGCATAAGAACACATTTTCTTAAGATTTAAATATAATAATAATAGAATTTAGAAAAGTATTGATTTCATCGAAATCATAGAATTAATGATAAAATTGAAATGAGTATTACAATATAAACCTAGAATGGGTCTCTATACAATAACATTTTCAGACTTTTGACGAGGTATAGTAAGCATGTTTTGGGAGAAAAGCATATATAATTAATTCATTACATAGCATTCGAATCGAGTTCATTATCCTATTTTATGATTTCTGATTTAGGGTAAACACAATTATTTAACTCTTTAATACTCACGTTTCCATTCATTGTTACTATTTTTAGAGATGTGTCAATTCTCTTTTTAGTTAAGATTGTGTTATGGATATTTCATGTTGCAAAATAGCATTATCAGATATTTCATCGTAATGTATTCACACCAAATGTTTCGACTGTCATTATGATCTTTAGAAATATGTTATATCCCATTTTCTGCACAAAAGTTACACTTTGACATATTTATTCATAGAAACTATTTGTTATCAAAACATCACAATTAGAATAATTTCTCTACTATTCCTTTAGTTGCCTTTGTTTAGTGATAGGTTCTCACTACCTCATTAGTTCAGTTGTTGGTTTTCGATATATTAACAAAAACAAATTCAGATCTGTAGCATCCGTTGTTTTTATTCACAAATATATATATTTTAACTATATTAGTTTATTTTTGTTGCAACTTTTTGTCTCTTCTGGAAATAATATACTTGTACACAGTGCTTATAGTTTAGTACGTTTTTCAAACAAAATTAGAGATGTACCAATTTTAAAAACAAAGCAAGCTGCAAAAATAAATGCGATTAAAACAAAATCCAAAATCTTTCGAAATATATCTCTTACTTGAATTATATTAGCGTACGATTTGCACCAAATAATTTTATTAATCTGTAATTTATAAGGACCATCCAGCCGATATTCGCTTTTATTTTTAAAGCAAAACGTGACGAAAATTCTAAAATTCTTTTTATTCCTCAGGTTAGAGCTCAGATATCACTGCAACAATTATCTGACTGAATGACTCAACATAGTAACACCATGAAAGAATAGCCCAAGGTTATTCGATCTTGAATTAAAGTGCATTGTCAAGTATCTAGCTGAAGCACATAAATGTTTACGTTTTCTTTTCTTTTTTTTTTTTTTTTTTTTTTTTTTTTTACAGCGCTGATGATAACTGACACAACACGTCACATTAACATTTTGAGTTGTTGTAAACGGTTGCAGAAGTTGAAGTAAAATGCGATTCGGAATGAATGTTTTTATGAGTCATTTCGTGGATTCTCCCTCTCAAATGTGACTCATTTATTATCTGTCTCTTCGTGACGCATTCATATGTTCGAAATGTTTATTTCTTAATTGAAGAAAAGTCATTCAGTCACAAAGGTTTACTTCTGAATACGGTTTCTCTCACACAAAACCTGCAATGATCGATATACTCGGATTGAAACAGGCACTGCTCACTCTTCTAATTGGGGTTTCAAGTGTCTTTCTGTTTTACTGGTAAATAAAATTATTCACAAATCATTAAATTTTAATTTCTTATAAAATCGATACCTGAACATTGAATGACTTGTCCATAATTGTTATTGTTTACTAATGCATTCTTTTAAAGGCCTTAATTTTCAGGATCGTGTCACTTAATTTATAAATTTTTACAAACGCGAATTGTCTCGTAATTTTACTCAGATTGCTTCCTATCCAAATGAACAACTCTTTAAAAGAATATTTGTCTAAAATAATGCAAATTTATGGATAGAATATCAATTTATTTTAAAATAGTATTTGATGTCTGTTCGTAAGAATGGAGAATGTTCAAAAAATAAAAGAACGTAATGACAAAAAAAGCTATAATTTTAAACGTAGGCGGGGATTGGTGCATGCATATAAGCAACCCTATAGCGCATGTTTGAATTTTTTCTCCCTGCCTGTAGAATCTGTCAGTGGTCGCGCACAATTATTGAGTGAAATATAACGGAATACAATATAAGTTCTCTTCTTTAGTCTATCTTTTTATCTCCAATGTTTCCGATTCAAAATCAATTTGTTTCAATTGCTTTCCAGTATTTCTTTTCATATCCAGCTATATTTATACACAATTTTTTTTTATACAAATAGACAGCGATTTTTCCCCTCAATGCACTGTCATTTCTATCTCTCTATCTTACTCTTTTGAGAAATTTAATATGAGATTCATTTCTTAAATTAATGCATTTCATATTTTTTTTTTTGTTTATTTTCTTTTATTTTTAAACTGTTGATTTTTTTTCTATTTTTTGCTCCTGTCGTCTCTCTGTATATTTATTTGTGCCCTCTGTTCCCTAATCTTTATGGAATGTTTGTGTTTTTGATACAATAGAATACTTGAGTTAGAACGTTTGTGCACAAGAATGATAATAGGGTTTTTGTTAGTAATAACAGTGTTTCATAATGGATTTTATAATGGAATATCGTTATTATAGAATATTGTTGCAGGATATCTTTATAAAATAGAATACTTAATGAGGATAGTTAAATTTTGTTGATTCGGTGCTCTCCTGTTGCTGTGAAGAAGTTTCTGTTTTTTTTCTGGGGGATCGGAGGGAACCTTTTTCGCGAGCTCGATCTTCCTTAGTCATGTATTCAAGTATCCAATGAATGAGGAAGTGTAAGTGAGAAAAGTTGGAATTTAGTTTTTGATAGTATAATTGAAAATTTTGAGCAGTATTATTGTTTTACATTTTGTGTTTTACCTTGGCGATTCAACAACGGAAACGTTCAGCACGATTTTCTTTTGACATTTTTAACTGTTGAACCGTTTTATCGATGGTATTGAAGTCGTATAAGCAAATGCTTTGTATCGATAGAGTTCAAATTTAGTTAATTTCAAATTAGATGGAGTCCAACGATAAAACTAACAATGAACTATTTTTAATATTCATAGTGGAGTTAAGCATTATCTAATCTAACATTATTTTCTATAGAAATTAAAGTACTTGAAGATTTAAATGCTCCTAAAATAATTGGTTAATATTTCCTCGTATATTCGAATAAATGATTTTTTTCCTTCTTTTCTAATGAACATTTTCTAAATATTTTGATATTCACTTATTTTTATTTCACTAGCGCCCCCCCCATACTACTTATGAGTGGAGCTCCTAATTTAATTAATTACAGAGAAAAAAATATGTAAAAGAAATTGAATCATCTAACTGTGAATAAATTCTTAACACAATCCCGGAATATGTATTGTCGAAGAACTTGTAAAGTAAATCCTCCCTCACGAATACAAATAAAATGATGTGGGAATGGATTATGAACAGTAAGGAAACGAGAGCAAAAACACAAGAGATGACTATTAAAGAAATTGATCCTGGGAATTTAAAGGATATACTTTTGCAATTTAACGAAAATTATTTTTTCAACATTTAGGTATGCCCACAGAAATTATGACTACTGGAAAAAGAGAGGAATTCCCTACGTTAAACCGGTGCCTTTATTTGGTTCTCTGTTAGAAAATATGAAAAAGGTGAGTTATAAAACATATTTTGGTGATTCTTCAGAGAAGGACAAAACTGATGAAATACATTTATTAGTCGCTGTTATTGAAGCACATTTAAATATATTTTTTTGCCTTTTACTACATTTTCATTAATATATTAATCTTATCTATATTTCTGGAATTAGCATTATGTTTCAGTTTTATGTTTTTATCACATTATCAAATACTGTTTCACTTTACTAATTTACACTCCCAGAATTTAAGTACATATTATTATGTGTATTTTATAATACCTTTTCGAGATTTTACAATTTATTCCCTTTCTTATTTGGATAATAAATTAACTCTTTTTAATGCATTGCGAATTTTTATTAACATTAAAGTCATGAATATTTCTCTTAAAAAGCAAGCACGAAAATAACCTAATTTGCAAATTTAATTTTTGAGAATCGATTGGATGATATTTTCGTTAAAAGTATGTCTTTTTTTAAACGAAATGCATTATAAGAAACAAGCTTTGCAATAAATCCAGCAAATGTTTCGATTCCTTTCTGTAATAATAAATAAGCTAAGTAAATTACAATTGTTCTTCAGAATTTTTAAAGAGGGAAACAATATGTATTCGCTTAAAGTTAGCCTTTTACAAATATTGATTGATTATATTGATTAATATTATAAATAAATATTGATTGACAAATATCGTCACGCTAGAAACAAACCGAGGGCTATTGGCAAAGAAATTCGATCAACGAGGATGACACCTATGCTGGCACCTTCCTCTTCTTCCACACCATGCCAACGGGAGGACTTTGGGCATCAATAAGTTTAACGTGTATCAACCCCGACTATACAGAGGGTCTTAAGTGGCATCGAGGCTCGAACCCACGATTCGCCAGCCGAAAGTCCGAACCCACGACCAAAAGACTACCACTACCCTTTTAACAAAGAAAAAAGTTCTTATTTTAAGTCAAATTTAAATAATCCTCACTTTTGTAAATTAAAAATCAAAGGAAGTCGTGTTTTAGTCACGAAATATCAGTATATTTATGTATCTATATACTAAGATCAATACATTTACGAACATTGTTAATTATTATGGTGTGATGGGTTGGACAAACAATCATACCGTTAGATTCAAATAAACGGTTTATTGATGAAATTATTGCGCACAATTTAACACAGCGTTTCCTCGTTTACCAATTTGGCCACTGCCAGCGGATTTGAGAATAATTATAAACCTCCTCGAGGTCCAAATTCCGTTCCCCTTCGCGAGAGTTCGTCCTCAACGAGGGAACTCACTCTTGTGTCTTCCGTCTGCCTACGATGAGCGCTTTTGATGACTCAAAGGCTCGATTGATGATTGTACATCAATGTCGCACCGAGAAACAACATGAGGGCTATCGGCGACGGATCTCGCCTCGGTCAATTGTCGAAACTTGATCTGGCACCTCCCTCATCTAACTTCCAGAGGGTGAAGAAGTTTCAAGAAAGAGGTGACAACTTAGGTGTCATTGATTGCCAAATGTCATTGGATAGAGAACTGGTTTATATATGACAATGAGCAATTTATTATGAAATAGGTGTGTTCACATTTGCAAGTCATCCACTCACCTTTCCGTATATTTTTCAGAAAAGCTACTGCCTCTATTCGATAAAAATTTCAAAGAACTTATAGCATTCCATGCACTGGAAGTAATCTGAAATACTAAAATTAATGAAATTGAAAGGTTTTGGATTTTATGAATCACCTTTCTCATAATTTTTTCAAGAATATTATGCCACACTTACAATTCGTTAACGTTTATTTGAAAACAGTTATGTTCTCGTTTTGAAGGAAATACTCTCGGTTTATCTATATGGTTAAAGTATATTTTGAGAAAAGCGTTTCAGAATTCTAAAAAAAACACATTTTGAGAAAAACTCTAACATCGATTTCTACGGCGAGACACGTTTGTTTCCAATTTTAAAATCCGATTCACTAGAAAGTTTTGTCAATCCTATTCTCGTGAATAATCACCAACGGAATCAGGGAAATGTCTTCTGTTTCTCATTGGTAAAATAAAAAAAATGCAAATTTACAACAAATCACATTGTAAAGAATAAAAGAAAATAGTAAGAGGTAAACAACAAAGCAATATAAAAAAGGAGCAAAAGCATTATTTACAATAGCGAATAACCAAAACTATTTTAAAATACGTCATTAAATAAGCGTTGCTTTTGTATGTAAACGCAAATAATTACTTTGCAGTAAGCTTTTTTTCTATAAAATTACGCAATTTCATATTGTAACATAAAAATATAATAGTGCCTTTATACACAAAAACATTATGATTAATTTATTTTTCTGAAGCTCTTAAGGAAATCAAGGAGCACAATTATGTAACCAAAAATAATGTCTTAGACTTGCTTATAATTTTGTAATTAAATAGCACACAATATGAAAATTTAAAAAAACACCATAACCAATTTTTATCAGTGTAATTATCATTAAAAATTCACATTTCTGACGGGAAGGCCTTTTTTATATAAAAATAATTCCATAGTCTCGCATTCATACTTTTCTCAGCCGAATGTATTATACGCATCAATAAAGGTGGGAGTGGGCTTCTTGTAATTTTTTTTTTTTTTTTTTGTATTTTCCTGAAATGTTTTGGAAAGTACGCCCAATAAGAGAATTTTTTGAAATGCAGCGTAGTTATTTTCCCTTAAATTCTATCACTGTATGTCAGTGATGCATTGAAAATTATTTTTTTATAAAGAGTATAAAATTGTCGATTCTGGTGATAGTTTATTGATGTCATTCATAGAAGAAGCACGAGAACTATTTAAGACGGGTCTCGTTACTCTGAATCTCCGAAAAGAGACGAGTGTAAACACCAGAGTTTTCACCTCCCTCTCCAATTTTCATCAACACGCTATTGGAAGGACTAGCAGCTTCGATAGATTGAATGTGCACCAACCCCATTACATAGAGTATCTTTAGTGGCATCAGAACTCGAATCCACGACTCAATGAAAACAGTGTTGACTTGACCATCAAGCCTTGACCTTGTCTATTTCAATCCAGCATCTGATACCTCTCAGTTACCCTGACGCTCATGAAATCTCGGTGAAATAAATTTGTATTTTGAATTATTTAGAGTAAAGAAAATGAAATATATATATATATATATATATATATATATATATATATATATATATA
>BMAW01091370.1:68649-108651 GCA_019974015.1 Nephila pilipes
TATATATATATATATATATATATATATATATATATATATATATATATGCATGAATAATCTAAAATAGTTTCAAATAATTTCTAAAAACAAAAACTGTTCATTCTTCTTTTTTCAAGCCTTTGTATCAAATTCAGACAGAAAGGTATTACGAGCTGGGCCCTGTTCATGGGTATGTAAGAAACATTTTTCTAATTTGTTTTTCTCCAAATTAAGCTTTGAGTTGGTCTAACAATACAATTATGGTATTTTTAATGTTATTTTTTTTTTTATTTTTATGTAAAATATTCAGCTTTTTCGAAGCAAACAAGCCTTTCCTCTCCATTGGAGATCCAGTTCTGCTCAAGAATATATTGGTGAAAGATTTCCCCTCTTTCTCAAGCCGAAGTGTGAGTGAATTATTGTTCAGATAACCTAATTAACTGTAATCAAAAATAATGTCAATAATAATAGTTAAACCTAGTTCATGGAGAATCTTGTTATTCACAATGCTATATCAGAAATGTATAAAAGATGGCTGAAAGAATATCACATTTAGCGTTAATTCTTTTGAACAATTAGACATTTCAAATACATCTCCAATCTTTTAAGCTTTTTTTATACTGTCATAAGCCTCTCTCTCTCTCTGTATGTATGAAGGATTTCATAAGACAATTTCAGGCAAAATTACAACAATGTTTCCGCTCCTTCTTCCCAGTAAAAAAAAATTTCAGAAGCATTTTTTTGGTATCATTTCAGAGTCTCACGACGGGAGACAAAGTGCTCGACAGTATGGTATCCACGCTTCGTGGAGAAGACTGGAAAAGAGTTCGAAGCATCCTCACTCCAATCTTCACTTCTGGAAAACTAAAAAGGGCAGGTTTAAATCATCGGACACATTCCATATTAGAATTATTTCACAGAATAATTAAGAATATTTTAAAAATTAAACCTTATCGAATTATTTTGCTGAAAGATGAAATAAATAATATTGTAAATATTTATGCTGTCCGTTAAAAATTATAACACCATTTTAATTTTGAAAATTAGGAGATAAAAGTTCCAAATATAATTTAAACTAATGAGATATGATATTACAACTTATCATAATTAGATTTCAAAAATTCTGAATATTATTATAAATGATTAATTGACAAATTTACTAGAAATAGATGAAAAATCAATGTTAACGAATTATGAGACCACTTGTCTAAAAACAAAAAAAACAAAGAAAAGTATGAAAATTAATATGATACGTTGGGGCTCCATTTTTTTTCTTATAACCTCAAACACTCCTCTTTTCATTGCAATGATAAAGTAGTTAAGTTCATTTTCATAAATATAGTTCCATTCCTTTATTATGGCTACTTTCAGTTCGTGGAATGATATTAACTGTTTATTATTAGCATTTTGCGACAAAAGATTTTTCACAGAGACTTAAGATATTCCCCAAAGTTTTTCCATGTGTTTAAAGTGTGGGTTTTGACTTGGCATAGCAAAATCCCTTAACTTTTACTCTTTAAAAAATATTATTAGCTTAGATTTTGGTGCATGGAAAAAAGTATTGTCTTTCTGAAATATTCAGTTAGGAATACTTAATGAAAAGGTACTAACGGTATCAGACGCTCAACCAATTTAACTTGATATTGCAGAATCTGTACGCCCGAAATTTTCTGTAAATCGCACAATCCATCTATACACACTAAATGCTCCCATTCCGTAACTTGGAGCTTTTAGTGTTTCCATTTGTTGAATGAAACATTTCCTTAAATCATGCCAATAATGTTTGTAGCAATAGGGACCATAAAAGTTAAATTTTATTTCATCAGAAAATACGATTTGTTTCCACTCATCGTTGTATAACATTCTTAGCATATTTTGGTCTTTCTTCTTGACGATATTTCATTAACCACGATTTTTCGTTATTTGCATTAGTGTTTGACTCTTCTAAGCTATGAAGTGTTTCTTCTGAAATGTTCAGAAAAGATAGTTAAGAGTCGAAAGACATGTTTTATTCCACACTCTAAAAGTCTATCGATCATCCTATGCTGTCAAAATCTTTTTTCTTCTGTTTTGTTTTACTATTTTTTAATTATCTTTTTTAATTATGATATAGTGAATGTCTGTTTTAGGAAGCTTCATTAACTTGGCTATTTCATTTTCAAGTTTATCTTATAAAAAAAAATTTCTCACTTCGCTCTCAGATAACTCTTTACCCGTAACATCTTCCAATAAAACATGGATAACCCTCACCTTTGTTTCTCAGGTAATGCGATACATTAAAGCAGGAGTTTTAAAATGATTCTGGTGTGACACATACTATGCTCTCACGAGGTCTTTCTTAACTGACATCTTCTTCCATTTGTAGAAAAATGAGGAGTAAAATTTAGATTAGCTTATAACTTTGTAATTAGGTTTCCCATTTATTTTAAGTACACATGCTTCGAATTTGCATATTATGTCCTCTTTGGAAATTCACGAATTTGTTTAGTGGTCTTATAATTTATTAACACATTGTGATATAATATTAATAGTCTAAGTATTTCATTCGTTACAATTATAATTTTATGCATGAAATATTTCTTAATGATAATAATTCTTCATATAATATAACTTATTTTTGTATACAAAGATTAAGCTGATGATATAAAAACTTAATTCATGTATTTTTCCTAACACTGTGCGAATTCAAAAAGGGAATGTTTGAATTTAAAATTTTAATAATAATGTAGTAATATAATATAAATTTAACTTGAGGATTTGCTTAATTTAGCAATTCAATTATATGAATAATTTTTAATTATTAATTTTATGTGTGAACAAAAATACTTTTTCCGTGAAAGCGAAAACTGTAAAAAGTATGTTAATTCTGAAAGAAACGATTTCTTTAAACTAATAACTGACCTTTTAAATTTTGAAATATTAGCATATAATTTTTACGAGTGAATAACTGTTCATATGATTTATAACAAAGTATATAATAAACCATTCCTTTTCAGATGCTAGGAATTTTCAAGGAATGTTCCGAAACTTTAGTCAAAAACTTTGAAACAACTCTTAAACAAGGAAATTCAATTGATGCGAAAAGGTCGGTTCAATTTATTAAAGGATTAAACATATATTTAATTTTAGTTATTTTGTAAAATTTTTGAATTTTTGCTTATACAGCGTCCCCATAATAAGTGACTATAAGGTGTTGAGTCGTTGCATAAGAATAATATATCAATCGGTTATTACCTAATATAACGTTCTGTAATAAAAAAAAATCACTGCACGAAGGGGCTCCCCGATTGGAATGAAATTGCGTACCAAAGATATTGGGACCGAACATTCAAATGATTAAACTTTGGTGTCCAATAAACGAATAGCATGAGCTCCAGCTCATCGGAACAGCGCATTCAGTAGATGTATATCAGAAGCGATTCTCAATCGGATTGTCAAAATGTCGGTAGCATTTCGACTGTGGATATCTCACGTCGGCTGTAACGGAGCCTCGCAGAAGGATTTGTGCACATTATGTGCTATCGGAATAAGAGAGGCTCGTTGGATGTATAGAACAAAACTCGACACCTGGGTCGAGGTGATGTGGCAATAAAACAATGCTGGCAAGAGTGGATCAACAACGGCAGATATCAATGTCAAAACGGCAGTGGTTGACCGAGGCCCACAACAGAAAAGGAAGACAGAGCGATTGTCAGAGCAGCTGTTGCAGCACCGGATTCTTCGTTATTAACTATCCACCGTGTGGCCCTGCACACATGTATCCAACACGACCTTCGACAGACGACTGAAAGAGAGGAATTTACACTAGCTCCAACCGTTATGCCGCTTACCTCTCACGCCTGTACACAGCCAAATCCGATTACAGAGGTGTCGAACTCGATCAACTTGGAACTGCACTAACTGGGGATGTATAATCTTTAGTGACGACATTTCCAAATGTGTGTCCTGATGACAACCGCAGACGTTCAAGGAGCGTAGGAATCCTGTCCTTTCTATCATATGCCACAGAGGGCGTTATGGTTTGGGGTGCCTTCTGATTTGATAGCCGAGCCCTTTGATAGTCATTTCTGGCTTACTAACATCACAGCGGTTCGTAGACGACATTCTACGACTGGTTGTGTTACCGTTCCTTTTGCGACACCAAGGACGTACTTTTCAACAAGGTAACGCCCAACCGAAAGCTGCACGTGTTGCTATGAATTATCTGCAAGCTTTCCCTACACTTCTTGGCCAGATAGGTTGCCTTATCTCTCTCCTATAGAGAACATTTGGGACATTATGGGAAGGCGATTGCAACCAATCCGGAATGTTGACGACTTAGTCCAGCAGCTGGAGACAATTTGCACGAAATTCCGCAGGACACCATCCGGGAACTTTATCAGTCTATGCCACGCCAAGTGAGAGACAGAGGTGGACCAACGCCTTATTGATTCCCTCCGTTTGTATCGACCAAACTCTGAAGTAAATCCTTCAATTGTTCCGAAATTTTAGTCGTTTGTTTTTCTACGTATGTTCTGCACATCCAATAATTTTTATCGCAATCAGATATTTTCTTCTTGGTCCGTCGTTTTTTTTTTGTTTTTTGTTTTTTTTTTGTTATGGAGTGTATTAACAGAACTAATTTATTTAAAAGTTTTATATTGGTCTAACATTTGCTTTAATAAAACCGTGATCAATAAACACAAAAATAATTATTATTTAAATTTAAGTGGTAATTGCGAATATGTTTATGAAATTGCATATCCATTACGAAATCACTTCAAGAGCTATAGAAATAATCTTAATTATTGCTAAATGATATACAATTACAAATAATGTTTCTTTTTCATATGATTTACAGTGATTATATAGAACAATCAGATTCAAATAAATCATATTTTATAACTCGTGATGTGTTAACTTAACTGTTGTGCTGTAATATATATATATATACCATAAGCTCACAAGTTGTATAATTTAGTTAAATCTAAAATTATTTCCTTTAAAAATAGTAATATCTTTCGTGAAGGAGGAGCTGAGTAATTGTTTATTATTTCTATTCTTAAAAATATTACTTCAATTTAAACGATTATCTGTCTGCATTCGTTTCATAAGAATTGAGATGGCTGAAATGTTTTTTTTTTTTCTTTTTCTCTAATTATATACGAATTCCGGCTAAGTCATAGTGAAAAATCATAAGGAAACATATTCTTTTATTTTATGTTCTTGCCAAAACGGACTCTTATTTTCGCAAATAACATTTCATGCTTGAGAATAATCAAATAAAATAAGTTTATGGAAACAAATGGTTTCGATTAAAAATTGAATTAAAAACTGGAAAAATGCGAAAACTAAATCACATCAAAAGTGGAAAAAATATGTTTCACTAATACATCGAGAAAAACGATGTATTTGTGTATATATCGAAAATCAGATCTTAATGAAGAATTTGGTGATTGATTTTCTTCAATTTCTTCCAGACTGTACGGCACCTTCACGATGGACGTCATCGCCAGAGCGGCTTTCTCGACAAAGATCGACTCTCACCACGATCCGGACAACGAATTCGTCAAAAGCGCCAGAGAGACCTTGAGGGGAAAAATGAGTTATAAATTCATCCTTATTTGTAAGCATTGAGAAATATGATATGACTTCCTTAATTTTCTATTGCATCAAAATTTCAGTAAAACTATGTGGGAAACAAATGAAGACTTTCAATGTATTAGGATTAACTTCAGCATTTTATAAGGGAAATCAATCATTTTTAACGAAGAAGTCAATGTCAGATCTTACGGAATAGAAATTATTTTTGGCTTAAGTATAAAAACAAATAGAATACTTACCAGTACAATATTATGGTGTATAGGGAGTTTTTTTAAAACACAGAAACCCTTACACTTCTTAATCTCTCTATACAGTGAAAATTTTAAACAGCTAAAGTATTCCTATTTACTTACTTTCCGTAATATAGAAAAGGGACAATTGTTATCTTCCCCAGTTCAATTTATTTTCAAATGCTTATTTATATGAATAATCTCTTTATCAAATTAAAATTTTGAACAACTGTAAACTATCTATAATTTTTAACAACAGTAATCCAGCATTTGACTTTTCCAGCCCTGCCAGAAATCCTCCTTTTTTACGCCGGCAAACAAGACTTACAGACTTTATTTAAAACCTTTTACTTTTGTAGGATAGGCTATAGTCTACCGAAATAGTATATTTTGTTGACATTATAGTTATTTTGTATGTGTTGGGCGCTTTATTTGGTGTACTGATTTAAATTTTATACCTTTCATTTATACCTTTTGCACCTATTTAATGGTGCTTAGCATTTGTAGTTCAAATGCATCATTATAAGTGAGTTCCCAGTAATTCAGCATATTTCGTAATTTGTAGAAGGGCTGTGCTACTGATTTCAAGAGGGAATACATATAATCATTTCTAAAAATATTTCATTTCGTCAAAAGATTGATATTCCTTATTAAATATGTATAATTAAGTACAAATATTTTTAAACTACTATGCAATTAAGGCAGAAAATGAAAAGGAATAAAACAGCAGGAAAAAAAACTTTAATATTGTTTTTTTTTTAATTTTTAAATTTAGCTGCTGTGGAAATGTTGCACATAATTTCTATAGTTGCAAAATACTTTTAAAACTGTATACAAAGAGTACTTGTATGCTTGTACTGGGTCGTTTCTATTCGTTTATGTTTACTCAAATCCAACTTTTCGTGTTTTAATACTTGAAACAGGAAGTGTTAAGGCTATTAGCAAAATGTAAGCAAAATAGCTAAAGAAAGATTGTATCAAGAAGAATGGATTTCATTTGCATTCTAGCGGGAAATAATATTAAACACAGGTGGTAGAAATTTCCTTATTCTATCATATGGGGGTGATATGAATCTATTCATAAATATTATTTATCCACAGTAGCCGAGGAGTTATTGTCGGCTTTGGACAGGCGCCACCAAGACCAATCTTGCCACGAGGCGAAAGAATATAGAGGTTGAAAATGTCCAAGTTCAGATGGTGTGGAATTTCGGAGAGTCAAGTGCCAGCTCAGATGTCATCTCCATTTAAGTGGACCTAATCCGGATCGTGAATGATTTTTGGCCGATAAGTGTGACAGGAATAAACTATTAATCAAACAATTGGCATTTATTCTCCGTATTTACATAAGGATAGTTATCATATTCCTTTCTCTCTTCTGTAATCTGCGCATTTTTTTATATAAATCATTACGAAAGCTCTGATTTTTGTTTTCAATTTATGCTTATTACTCAGTATTGTTTCCTTTCCTGCCGAAACGACTGATGAGGAGGTTTTTCTCGAGAGGGTTTTTGAATTTTTTCAAGGACAACGCCTTTCAGATTATCGATCACAGAAAACGAACCGGACTGGTAAGGTTTTTCTTTTTCTTCCAAAACAGTGTTTCATTATTTCATAAAATGTTTTTATTAATCCTCTCATATCATTGTTATTCTCAAGAGTGTTACTCCGTGGGCTTGAAATCTGCTTCGTGTGCAACAATATATTGACTCCAGTCACTTTTCAAACGTTCTCGTTAAAACTACACTTTGTCTTTTCAAGTACTTAGTTACGGTCAATTGTTATCGTGGAGTAATTGTTAAAAATATATCGATACAATTTTTTTTATTGATAATCGATTGTGTAATCTGCTTGAAAGAACGCTCTGTTTGTATTTTCTACGATTTAGTAAATTAGTTACTTTTTATAAACATATTTTCGTTTGTGTCGGGAGGAATTTCTCATGTCTGATCTGCACAGGTGCGTAACGATTTCCTTCAACTTCTGCTGGACACCGCAAAGGAGGTTTCGGGAGATGAAAAGTGGGAGGAGAGTGACAAAGGAGACGTCACCTCCAATTACGAGGAACACAATGCCGGCCAGCAGATGTTCAAGACAACGCCCAACAAAAGTAAGTGATGGTTTGTACTACAGAGAAAGGGAAAATCATATTTTATGGAATGTAAGAAATTGCCGTTTTCTTTTACAAATAATGTGTGTCGAATCAATCTTTGATCAATATTTTACAAAAAATCTCAAGAGATGGAGTTCTACTCCTCCGTTAAAATAATACTATTGTATCTGTTTTAATGAGAGGAAAGAGACGTACAAAGAACTCTTTTTCTCGGAACTCAGCGACTCTCTTATTCTTTTATTCTCATCTTTAGTAGGAATCGTACCCACCCAATCTATTGCGTGTTTCTTAGTAATTTGGAGGGAAATGAAGCTTTTCTTAACTAAAAAATGAATGTTACGTTCGCTATTACATTAATACAGCGCGTTTTTGTTAGAATCATTACGTTTTCTTTCCTTAATGCAATAATAATTAATAAAATCTTATTTTAAAACGGATTTCTTTCGCATATTTCTATTCAACTAACCTTTGAGAAATTTATTATGATGCCATTTAAATTGAGAATTTCTTTCAATAACTTAGCCTTAACACTTTCAATAACTTATAAGTTATATAAATTTGAAGTGAATTCGCAAAGTATATAGTAAAATGATCAGCTGATGGTAGCGAAGTGTTTAATATGGGAATTAGCGAGAGTGAAGTCATCAGTGAAAAAAATTCAAATCGTACCCCTGCTTACAAGAAGGAAGCAATCTAAGTTATTCTGCATAAGGAATCGAATCTTACTTCCAAGTGCTTTTTAGACCAGACTAATTGTCGAGAGTGCCCTTTATAATATTATTGTGAAGAATCAGACGCGCTTAGGATCCCCTCTTACAGGAATCTGAAATCTGGATATTCATAGTTCCGACTTAAATAACCATCGTTATCAGTTTTCTATTCATTTGATTAGTATTATTATTAGAGTTAAACATTGATCAATAGTGAAACAACTAAGTTGAAAGCGTGGCGTATTTTCATCCCTTTAATGAATATTGATTTTCATATGAAAATATGTTAATTTAAGAAAAAAAAATTTCTTTATTTTAAGTTCGCAGGATGATAAAATCTAAGTATTCGCACAACTAATAACAACTTCACTTATATGTTAATTACACTAATATTTTCAACTATACTCCTGAAGCCCATAGAATACCGTTTTCTTGATTTCAGAGCTTTCCATGGACGAATTAATAGCCCAGTGTGTGATTTTTTTCCTCGCTGGATATGAGACAACGGCTTCCACCTTGTCTTTTGCCACCTACCTGCTGGCCTTGAATCAGGATATCCAGGACAAACTGCGTGCGGAGGTGGACCAGGCTCTAACACAAAATAACGTGAGCTTTCTCACAAAACTCTCAACCTTTTATGAAACATTAAGAATATTTTTAAGATCATTATAGATTTTTAGTTAGAACAGGGAAATATATTTCAAGTTTGATCTTGTTTAGAATAGAGAAATCATCACCGATGTCGTTGAAAAGAACATTCTACGAAACCAAATTTGCTGATGTGAATTGAGAGCTGTGAAGTCAGAAGCTGATGTTGTACCCTTGATTGAGCATTGTTACATTGTTGAGAATCGTGTGAGATTTAAAGTGTTCAATACAGTTTGGAATTCTGAACCCTTCAGTTCCCAGTTGTGCGGTTGGTGTTAAAGGCTCCGAAAATATTTTTTACTTCAGAGGGTCAGTCAACATGCTTTATCGGATGGTCAGTATCAATTCGTAAATTGACCTGGTGGTAAACATAAATAATTGTGGTATGTTGTTGCTATAAGGACAAATTAATTGCAAGCATTTCTATGTGACGATCTGCATTCTGACTCAAGGCATACGGGATCGCTTTGAAATTAATATCGCTAGATTTAATGAAAAGAGCCACTCCTCCACTAGGTAGACCTTTCTTTCCTTTCCCAGTGTAGAGTATCCCTTGATATTTAACTTCAGATTTGGGTTGAGGTTAGTTTCTCCCTAGCAAGCCATATATATGTTTTGTGGTCACCGCACATTAGCGAGATCTTAGGTACGAGTATTTCGCTGCATACCATTTATATTTAAGGCTATTTCCTCATAATGTAAAGGAGCCTGATTAAACTTTTGGTCACGTTTGCCAGACAGAAAATTGATCACAATTTTCAAATAAATATGCGATGTTGTAACGCATACATATGTTCCTGATTCAGTATTCTTAAAATTTAGGTGCGTTTCTAATAAACGCCATTTTCCCCGAGAATTCCTAAAGTTCAAACGCCATTTAGCATTGTAGTTTAAGAAACGAAACGTGGAACACCTTTTTTTTAGTACATCAGAAAAAAAGGATTGATTCAGATAAGAATGAGCAATGTTATAAAATACGCTGATCTCTAAGTGATAGAAAAGTCAGAATATGAAATTAATGGTCAAGCACTTTTTTTATCCGTAAATGTATTCCACTTTCAGATCCTATATTTTAAAATTATGCGAAGACAGCCTTTAACTGTAAAATGTACTAAGTTCTTGTTGCATACTCTTCACCATGAGCCCTGACTCAAGAGGTGTCTGCTGTCCCAAACGCGATATCGTTATGCATTCATCTTTCCACACAAGAGTAACCAAGTGGTCACGGTCGCAAATTTGCGGCAAGCGTTGATTTTCTAGTCGTGGGTAGTTTCTGGCTAATGCAAGAAAAATTTAAAGAGGCTCCAAGTCTCCCGTTAGCGAGTAATGGAAGTTTAGTGAAAATTCCAGCTTAGATGCCGACTTCTTAATTTGATCGAGATTCAAAATGACGATGTATTTCATTTCCCCTCAACAATCAAATGGGAAGGCCCATGGAGACATTTCCCTATCCTCCACCTGGGACCTATCCTCTAGGTACTACAGGCGCCAAGAGGATTGTGACTTCTAAAAGAGTTTTACGTAGAGACAAAAGCTTACAAGGAGTATTTTAGGAAGAATATTTATTTAAATATCTTCCGAAAGAAATGTGAATGATGCACTTAATAAATTAAATGCAGAGGAGTGAAATTTGCTTTAGAGAGAAAGAGAGTGACTTTCTTTACTTCCCTTCAATATTGTATAAATAACTGATTTTTACTGTTAATTTTTCAGGGCGAATTAACGTATGAAGTTATACAGAGTTTGAAGTACCTTGACAATGTTATTTCTGAGACGTTGCGTCTGTTTCCACCCGCTATCAGGTAAATATAGATTTGAATAAGATTGGGCACATTTTAGTACTCCACTCTGAAACTCTTAAGAATCAACGAGTAAAACTTTAACCCATTTCGCTCTTTCGAAATTGCATGTCTTATGGATTCAGAGTGAAAATAAATAAGTCTAAATAGGAATTATGTGAATACTTTGTGTCTCCCCTATTTCTCTTTACAAATTCCTGTTCTTTTTCGATGGAAAATATGTTAATTTTACTGCTTTCTTCAAAAATTACCATAGGTTGGAACGAGTAGCAGACGCCGATTACAAATTGGGACACAAGGGTGTTGTAATACCCAGAGGAATGGCCATCAACATCCCCGTGTACTGCATGCACAGAGATCCCAAGTACTTTCCTCGTCCAGAAACATTCGATCCTGACAGGTACGTATGGAACTTTCCTGTCGCTAAAGAGAATTTTCCAGAAGAGTTCGTAGCTATCCGAAATAAGGCAAAATTATTTCATTTGAAGTGGAGGAAATTTAAGTGTCAAAAGAAGAGAGAAATTAAGGAGGAAAATAATTCCGTCTAGCTTAGGATAAATTTACTGCTTTATCGATTTGTTAATCATTCTAAAGTTACATCTTAAAGAACACATTTTCAAACATCGTTCATTTTTGATCAATTTTACCCGAATAAAGATTCTGTCAACTCTGGATACAATTGATTATAAACCACAAAAACCAATTTAAATATTTACTGGAAAAATAATCGAGAGGAAATTACATCTGAAAACAAGGACTTGGAATATCATTAAGACAAAGCCAAATAATTTATGAATTACTTGTGCACATTTAATTCTACACTGTAACGGGTATAGTATTTGAGTCCTTTTCGGCAGAACATGAAACAGGCAATTCGAATGCAAACCATGGAACACATAGCAGGTTATGAAATCCATTCCTCAAGATTACATGTAAATAGTTAATTCATTTTTGTCTTGTGTTAGCGAAACGTGGTATCGGTGTCTCTATTTAAAATTTAAATTCTTTGAAACGGTAGCTAGCTTAATTTTGGTGTCAAAACATTAAGATTTAATCATTGGTAGAATGTGTATCCTTTTAAGATTCAATCATTGGCAAATTAAGTATTTATTTTATAACCATTAGTGCAAAAAAGGTAGCCTTATATAACTATGTGGTATAAAATGGCAAAAGTCTGTTTGTGGACATTTCACAAAGTGTTCTAATCTTAAGCTAAAATGTATTAAGCAATTTTGTTTTTCTGTATAAACTCATGCTCGGAAGCTTTGTCACTCAATACCTCTGCAAAGACTTCTTGTCTCACATTAATCACCAAGAAGCCAATTTTCTTCATAAGTACTAAAATTTAACAGGAGATATTGTTTAGATAGTGTCTCTAGATGATCAGTTATGAATTTTAGAGTTATACTTTTATTCAACATAACTCTAAAATTCATTCTATTTTAAATTATAATCCTAATTACGGCTGCAATCATTTCTAAGATAAATTTTCTACTCCATTTTTCTTTATAAACAATGTTATATAATATTTCTTTAAATGGAATTCGATTTACTTGTATTTCTACTACAGAAATCTCCTAGAATCTGAAAAGTTTTCATTGTATAATGAATTGCAGTATTTTAATACAAATTTACCTTCAGCTCTTATAGTTTTGAGTTCAGATATCTTTGCCTTTTTCATAATATAATCTTGCAGTTATTGTAACACAAAGCATCTTAAAATGATTTGGTGGAAGAACGCGCCAATTTGAAAATTATTGAAGTGACTCAAAATGATACATCTTTCTCCCTACCATAACACGTGATTATAATTTATTAGAAGGAAGGAGGTTAACCGCTGGTTTCTCATTTAAAAACTTATTCAACTGCCGAAACTTTAAATTTTGCTTCATGAAATTTCTCGGTTTAGGTTTTTATGCATCACATTTCGTTTCTAAAATATGATTTTATCACCCATCCCATCTTGTTATAGACATAATATTAAAATACAGATTTTAGAACACTTAAAAATTAAGAATAAACAATTATTTTACACCGACTATCGCAAATTTACTGATCTCTACAATATGTTTTGGAGTTCCACGAGCTTACACTAAATATCGAATTTGCAGAATAAAAATTCCAGAATCGTCTATTAGTCGAAAGGATGTTGAAAGCATTTGAGCGTTACATACAACCGGACATCAAAATCTCTATTTAGCACAAAATGGAGATTGAAAATTTGAGATATCAATTCGAATTCTTCAACAAGATCTGAAGCATCCTGTGTGCAGTAGATTGATATATTCCGATAGTTCATCGTTAATGCAAATAAATGTTGTCGTAAGTGATTGTCAATAGAGTATTTTAATGAGAATCTTTGAAAAATAATACATTAAAAATCGAGTTTTGATAATCATTTCCGAACTAAATAAATTGGTGAAGATATTTTAAGCGAACAGGTGCTAAACAAAAAGTATTTTGTTCTCTCAGATTCACGGCGGAGGAGCGCGCCAAGCGTGATCCTTACACCTACCTTCCTTTCGGAGCTGGACCCAGAAACTGCATCGGCATGAGATTCGCCTTGATGGAAATCATGATCTGTCTGTCGCTCATCATCGCCAAATTCAAGATCACTAGATCTTCTCGCACAAAGGTTGGCGAATTTTCTTTCCTGTTCAATCATTTTTCTAGAAAAAAATGAGGGTAAAATATTGAAGTTTTACATTCAAACTAAAGAGCGTGTTTATTTTCATTTCCCGATAACATTATTTTAATGTAGAAACAATCAAACATCGAAAAGTCTGAATCTGTTGTATTGGACGATTACTGTACATTTGAAACAGACCTTAATGTCTATTGAGATCATAAAAAATGTTTCACCAACCGGAATAACATGTTTCATTACTTCTTAAAAGCTCAAGTGGCTTTAATTACCAATTGTAAGACAGTTTAGATGTAGTAATGAATAAATAACAATGGACTGTATAATCTTGTAAAGTTAGTTCGGGTATACCGAATTTACCTCAAGAACATCCAAGATTATAATTACTTTTACATAGAATCAAAATATTAACTATAAATACTTCAACTTGACTGCCAGAGTCCTTGCAGTAATACTTATGTTTCGAATGGATATTTTTCCTTCCAAATTAATACAAAGTCGTAGTGAGTTGCAACTTCTTTGCAGCTATAAATGCTTAGTGCAACGATAACGTCTATTTTCACAATTTAACAGCTACTTTTGCACTTGTGTGCATTGATTGTAAGTGGTAACCCATTATTCATGATTGATTGATTGGTAGGTTTCAATAACCTCGCATTAGAAGTAGCACGAAGCGACGGACCTCATAATTTTGAATCTCGGTCAAGTGACAAATATGACACTAAAGCTGTCATCCCCCTCAGCAAATTTCCGCACCACGCCAATGTGAGGACTTTGGCCCTCGACAGATTTAATTTGCACCACTCTCAGCTATACGTCTTGTCTTTAGTGGCATCAAAGCTAGAACCCACGACTCGACGAAAATCACCAGCCGCGTATTCGCAATCATGACCACTAGACTCACCTCGTGGCGCGGCCACCTCATCGCACATGAATGGCATCAAATGTCGTGAGGATTACAAACACGGCCCTACGCACACGCCACTAGCTTATTTGCAAAAGTCAACACATTGGAGTTCTTTTGACCTCAATGTGTTGACTTTTACTTAAGAATCAGGAATCGCTTCGCACTTGCAGAGGCAAAAAATATTAAACTTCAAACTTTAATAATCTGATTCAGAAGTGATTCTTTATTTCTTATCTCATTTTCTCAACTTAATTTTTAATCTCATTTTAATATATTCATGGACAGTACGGTTATAAAAGTCAAATATTTGTCTCATCCATAGATAAAGATGGTAGGAACCGTTATAATTATTTACCTCGATAAATAAACGATGTCTTCAGCAATAACAATATTATATTTAAATAAATGAAAATGTAAATAACCATTCTTATTAGGATACTTGTCAGTGCTAAAAAGTGATTCAAAGAAGGTCTGTTTTCACTACGTAACTTACTACTCTTTACAACGTAAATCTATGCAATGGGATAAAAAGTTAATTTTCATTTGTTGAATCTATGTGTCTGGAATTCTTTCCTCGTATACAAGAAACTACAATAGAAAAAAGGAAGATGGGAAGGAAAAATAAAAGAAAGAAGAAAAGAAAAAAGAAAAAGTAGAAACGTTATTCCAAGTTTCAGGCCTGGAACCTTATAAAATGTTCGATTCAAAACCCCGCCAAAATAAAAATCAGTTTAGGAATTAGTTATAAAAAATAGAGGAGGTCATCCAAGAATTATAAGCACTTCTGTTATTAGGAAACCAGGTCCAACTTGCCAAAACACCAAAAAGTCGAATCTTTCTGAATTTGAACACTTCCCTGAAATAATTCCAGATCGTACAGATTATAAAAAAGAATATTTTTTTATGTTGCTAAGAATGCAGAAGAAAAAAAATATGAGGAAATAATCCTGCAGAAGTAAACCCGCTTTATGTTCAAACTATGTCGAAAATTTCTACTAAATTGGTTACTGATAGCATTTAATTACTTTATTTTTGTCTTAGTTTGTATTTTTCAGTTCAGATTAGTATTTTTTGTTACAGAATTAGTAGTTGTCCTTAATGTTATAACCGTCATTTGCATCGGAAGAAAAAATCGCTTTCGCCCAGAAGATATAAATATAAAATTGTTAGTTCCACCCACATTTAACACTGTTCGTGAATATGTTCAGCACATTCATTTCCTCATTTTATGACTGTCTTTCCTCCTTCTCCTATGAACACATTCATATCTCGAAATCTTCGATGATGTCAACGACATTACGAAATATTAGTTTAAAAGCAATTCCACTCGTAATATCAACTCAAGAAACATTTTTTGTTCACATGTTTAAATTTTTATTTATATTTAAATTTCTTGCCTTTATCATTATCTTATTTTTTCATTTATTTATTAATTTTTGCAGGACAAGTTAGAATTCAACTTAAATCACGCAGGATTACTGCAGCCAAAAGAAATCATCGTAGCCATGGAAGTTAGAAAAGACTCGCCTTTAGTGAAATGAAACAGTTGATAATGAGACAAGATAATGAACAAGAATATTTTATACTTTGAATTAATGAATTATTGTTTAAATAGTTCTTTTTACTTCATTCTGAGTGTTTATAAATTCAAAAACTTCCAACAATTCACGCGATCTTACATACGATCTAATTACCATCACATAAGATTAAGAAGGGGAAGTAAATTTTTTGACAAAGACACTTAAATATAATATTTTTGTTATATTTCGTTTTGTTTATCAATATGATACTATCGAGTGTATATGTATATTTGGAAAAAATAACTCAATAATTATGTGCGATAAAAAGAATCTAAGCAGATAGTAAAATTTATGATGGATATTTAAATTTATAAAATAGCGTACAAAATGAAACAAATTTTAAATTTTGAGATGTCGATGATTACAAAAGAATATTAATATTATGATCATATTAATCGGAAATTGAGATTGGAATTGATTCCTTTCTAAACTAATATTCTATTATAGCCTTTGTGTCTTTTA
Organism: Nephila pilipes; assembly: GCA_019974015.1. Lineage (NCBI taxonomy): Eukaryota > Metazoa > Arthropoda > Arachnida > Araneae > Nephilidae > Nephila > Nephila pilipes. The sequence continues at coordinate 85,305 of BMAW01091370.1, forward strand.
TTTATTTAAATATGAATTTATTTAATTGTGGATGAATATAACTCTTCTTCACAGAAATCTGACATTTTAAAATGGAACTCATTCATTTCATTGTGAGACTTAAATGAAACAAATACATTCAGAAATATTTAAAATCTAGGCATATTTCTCAAATAAATTTATTAACTAAAAGTGTTTTATGTCAATTGAAAAACATAGAAAATATGTTTAATTTTTAACTTATACTTGAACTCCATTAATAAAATTGAGAGTTTCTATTTAAGGTATCCGACTACATTAAAAATGTCGATTTCGCTCAAAAATCACACATTTTAATTTTATTTTACCACTTTACAATTCAAATAATTAGCTTTCAAAATCCTCTTATTTTGATTAAGTGATAATTGAGAAAAATTTTACACTTATTTAAAATAATACCACATTTATAAAACTAAACTTTTAATAAGGAAACTGAAACAGGAAATCAGCTTTTGAAATTACCTTTTAATGGTAATTTTCGAATTTTTACCCTAAAATAAATTTAAAATGAATTTCTGATATCTTTTGTGTTTTGCTGCATGGATTGTCAACATTTTCCATCATCTAATTTGACGTTTACAATTAGCAATAACAATTTTCTTCTGACTTCATATGTTGTTTCAGTTTCTGAGCTACAAATGTTTCTCTTCAATTTATTCAAATTTTTTACCTTCTTTCGTCTTAACTATAACGTTGTTTAATCTTTAACTATTATTATTTTGTTGTTTATTTCACATATTTAGAATGAATAGTTGAAAAAATAAATCAATATCTCACAAAAGAAAATTCCCTGGTAACTGATTCATGAAAACAATGAAACTACAAAATGATCATATGCCTAGCGAACTAATTTTGGTTAAAATGGAACATAAAAGGGTAATCAAATCATTAATGTAAATTTCTTGATAAAAATGTGTTTTCTTGCTTTGTTTGTTGCAATTGTCTTAAAACATTCTCTACCTATATGAAGATTCGGTGAAAAGATCCATATATGGTTTTTTTTTTCTCCTTCTCTGCTACAGAAAAGTTCAACATGCAAAGTTCCATAATTTTTTTCAATTTGTTTCTGGAATTGAAATAACTGGAAAAGAATATTCTCCTGCCAAAAGGAACGCTGTGCACAACGCTGAATTTGTCGTGTATGACCAAAGGAACATATAGACTGTACGAAAGATAAAAAAAAACCTTGGTCTGTGCTACTTCAACGACAGAGATAAAGTAAAATCTATGTAACTGAAACTGCGGACCAAAATGTTATTGGAGAAGTACCACCATAGGAAGACTCAGAGCGCAAATGAATTGTAAAAACGGTTGTTTATAGCAAATTGGTTTTAAAGAAGTTTTTTTTGAGTTAATGAAATTTTTCTTTGGGTATTCATACTGCTATTTATAATTTTTAACACGAATTTAATGGTATGTCATTTTTTTAAAAGCGCTGAGCCTGTAGGCGGGCTGCGTTCTCCTGCATGACCGCAGATCTTTTGACACCGTTGTAGTCGATGATTCGAAATGAAATTCTTTGTCTCACAGAAAATCAACTAGAAAAAAATAGTCCCCTTTAAATTTATGGAAAAATTATCGGAAATTTCTTGTTTACAGCTTCCGATTAGCTACATAACTTCTTTGATTCAATTGAAATAATTTAAAGTTTTTAGCTATTAATATTAGACAAATATTTACAAATTGTGTTACAGCAATATTTGTTTGGAAAATTTAAAACATTTTCTTTTAAAATAACATATTTGCACCAACTTATCTCTATGGGGGTCGCCACTCATCTCCGAATCTTAGCACACAAACAACACCTCGGAACAAATAAAACAAATGCATTAAAGATAGAACACATACAATTGTGAGAGCCTTTCTCTTAATAAATGTCAACTTTACACAATCTACAAAATTAGCTTTTCTGGTTAAAATAATTTTAATCCGAATATAGAAGGAACTTTTAAAATTGACTCGAATTTTGTGAAATTTCTATTTTCTTAAAGAAATTTATCACTAGTGTCGAAAATAGTTGTGGTCCTATGGATTTTAGAAACTGAAGTAACTCATAATTCGAATGTATTTTTTCAAACTTAAGGAAAACTAAGGAAATGTAAGTTAAAATAGATATATGAAACAGAACGCGGTTTTTGTTCTCGTGCTTTCAAACTAGTGAAGTTTTCATGTTCTAAAATGTTTAATTAAAAACAAAGAGAACATATGTTATACTATTCCATTGAAACCTAGATATGTTTCTTAATTGAGCCTATAAATCAACGATAAGAGGATCCTAAGAAAAATATAGGGTGATTAAAAATAAAATTTTGTAATTCATATTTTAATATTGACGTTGACTATAAGAATTATTATGTTTTCGAAATTGGTGGGGGGGAGCTGTCTATCATTTTATACAAACTGATTTAAAAATCATTCGAAGAAAGTATATTTATCGTCTGAAATCCCCCTTAATGTTAGAGGACTTATTTTTAAAACCCCATGAACCAAAGCCTTTCATGAAGAATTTTACGAAATGGGAAATTAGGGCTCATTTCTGAATGAGAAATCAGATATGAAAAAATAAAATCAATTGTGAGAAAATTCTTTTTCAGAAGTTTATTTGTGACGATGATCTATTATCGATTTTCCTTTCACTAATTTCAGGAACTTTATGGTAATTTGAATGGCATAAATAACAACTCCTTGCCAATCAAAATAAATCGTGATTAAGTAACTTAGACGGAATGTGGTGGATTGAATTAGAGATAGTGGTATATAATTAGAAGAGGAAAAAGAAGGGAGATGAGGATAACTACAAAGTTATTGACGTAGATTTGAGTGAATTATCGTAATTAATCATTTATATTGAAAGTAGATGGAAATGACTCCTTATTAGAATAATAGGAAAGTGCTTGAATCGGAGTGAGTGATTTGATAAGTTGAGACTTTATCAATTGAATGTAAACTAAAATCAACTGACTTAAGCGAGTATCGAGTGAGAGCGATCTTGCATGTTCTTTGATAGATGAAAGACTGTGAGTGTATCTTTCTCTTACCTATCCTCAGCAGAAATTTTGATCTCGTTGACTATTTAATTAGGCCTTAAGATGGACGTGAATTTAAATAACGAAGGAAGGTGCTTAGAAATTAACTATTAAATAACCCGTTCACCTCACAATTTATATCCTTATGTGGCCTTAACATTGTTGCGATTTTGCATTTATGCGACGAAATTCAAGAAAATATTTAAGATTGTTTCATTGTTAAGATAGCACAGTAATTTTGGCCTGAAGTATGCGATCACGGAAGTTCTGACAAAGTTTTCTGAATATTTTTTCAAAATTTTAGTTTATTTTTGTTAAGGAATTAAAAAAAAACAACATTCTCGTCAAAAACATTTTTAACATCTCATTTACGCTTTTGCTCTGCGTAAGAAATTGTTCAGTTATTTTCAATATTTGAGTCCGTTATCAATCCTTGTATAAATATTTTAAGTTAATTTTACTTTGATTCAGTTTTTATGCTCTGTTAACATTGTACGTAAGACTTTTCTAGACCACTTTCTGTTTCAGTATCTACCAAACAAAGGGACCGGAAAAACTTCTGTTGCAATTTCTCGTTCTCCAGATCAGAAATTTTGACAGGGGCCAGATTAGAAATTAGGAATATTACGCGAGTCCGACTACATTTATTAAATTATAAATTATATATGAAAATATAAAAAAAAACCGAACACTTTTTCACTACTTTAATTTCTCTATTATTTCATATAAATCGTATCAAATAAATCTCCAAAAACATAAAGTACAAAAAGATATTTTGAAATAAAAAAAAAAAACTTTTTTTTTTTGCATAATCATTGCCACTTCACGATTGACTTAAAATGATTAATATCCGAAGATTTCGCACTTAAAACCAGCGATATGTTTTCCAGCTAAGCGAAGCAAATTTACCTCTTTATCCTGGATTTCACAACGTTGCATTCATTAAGGCTTTCAAATAGCCTCCCTTTTTTCTGGCCAAACACTGTCATCCTTGGAAACTTGTCATGCGGAAAATAGGTCTTATAAATGTCAACCAGTATAACAGACTTGATATTTGTCTTCAGAACAAAGTTTTCTTGCAGCACGATGAACTTGCAAGGAAATGGTGCTACTTCGACATAAAAATTGAATCAAAAGTTGAAAAAATAGGTAAGAAACGGTGAAAATGTTTTACAAAGTTATTCATTGAAAACACTAAAATCGTTCAAATTTCAATTCAAAGATATTTAGAAAAGTCGTAATAGAGCGCCGGTCTTCTTTTCGATACAGTGTATGATTATTCTTTTATTTATTAATCTTTATTAATGCAAAATTATTTGTTTGCGATCATTTTTTTCTTGTTTGAAGTTTTGTGTCTTCAAATATCTGTGTGTACTTCCCACGTATAAGACATATTTCACCTAGAAATTTGTTAATTTTATGTTGAATTTCTTATCATATCTTTTTTAAATGACTATAATTGTATTAAACTGTGGCTATAATTGTGTAAACAAAACCGTAGGATATTCAAGAGCATGTGTTTCTGTGAAAGAGCATTTTCACACAAAATCCTCACGAGATACGGTAAGAGGATTTGGAAAGTACAGGATATTTAACTAAGCATTATCTTTAAATTGACTAAATTTATTATCCTATTATATGATTAGAGATACATTAAAAACAAATTTAAAATAAATGCGTAACTCTTATATCTCGCGTTTAGATTCAATATTTTTGTTCTGAGAAACACATTCTTATTTTTAGTTCTTATTATTTTCACTTTATGTTGCTTTTGACTGAAGGATTGTGTATTTATTAACATCGTTCTTAGAAACAACACGAGGGCTATTCTCGACAGATCAAGCCAGTTCCTCGATCAAGTGAAGAAGATGACACCTGAGCTGATATTTCCCTCTCCAAACATCCACACTACGCTTATGGGAAAATTTGGAACTCGACGTATTTAACGTGCATCAGCCCAATACACAATGGATCGTTAGTGGGATCAAGATTTCGACCCATGTCTCGATGGATGCAACGGCAAACATATTTGAGACTATGACCAGTAGCCTATCGTGGCCGCTATTTCGTGTTGCAAAAGAAGATTATTAGCTCTTTTTTCCTCATTATCGCTACGCAGAATCATTACACTGTCATAATGATCGTTTAAAATTATATGATATCACACAATTTAAATAAACGCTACATTTTTACTTACAAGTGTTATAAAAACATTCTTATCAAAAATTCATTTATAACAACTTCCTTTCAATCCTTTTAATAGCTATGTTTTTGCCAGGTTTTCAATGGATCATTCGTTTTGCAGATATTATTATTCGATACAAACAAAAACAAAATCAAACAGTTGACACTTCGGGGGTGCATTCGTTGTTTTTATTCATAAAAATACTTTCATATATTTTTTATGTTTCATTTCACGTAGTAACGCAGCACTACTACTTTCAGTTTCTAAAAAAAATTACTTAACTTATATGTTTATAATTTAGAAGGCTTTTCAGAAATATTTTTGGGTCAGCCAATTTTCAAAAGCGAAACAAGCAATAGACATGAATGTAACTCAAGCAAAATCATTCAACATAGAAATATTTCCTATTTGAATTATTAAAGTACACGATTTGTATCACATGAATTTGAGCACACGCTCCTAATTTTTAAATTCTACAACATATCAGCACTTTCAAGAAATCTGATGTTCAATTTTACTATCGAAAAAAAGTGTAATTACAATAAAAAAAAATTCTTTTCAGTCACCATGACAGAGCAAATATATCTTTGCAACTCTTATCTCTTATCTAAAGGAAATGTTCACATTTTTTAGTGATAGCTCTGGTGATAACAAAATTTCGTATCACACTTGCTCTTAGTTTTAAAAAAAGGTTTGAAAGAGTGTAGTGCCAGGAGATGCCACTAGAGGGTGTATCTCTCTGCATCCTGTTACGATCCCGGAGATAATTATTGAATAAATTATTTTTAAGAAAAAAAATCTTTTAATGGTGATCTGAGAAGGAGAGAGGAAACCATTCAAGGCCATTCACAGAACGTGTTTCAGCTATTTAAGTGAAATGTATTTTGGGAATGAATGTTTGTTAAGTCATGTGTGAGTGAAGTCGTGTCATGGATTCTCCCCCTTGAAAGCGACTCATTTGTTATCGATTGTTAAATGACGTAACCGCTTTACGAAGCATTTATTTATTAATATAAGACTGTCATTCAGTCAGAAAAGTTTACTCGTGAATACGGTTTCAAGAACATAATGATCTATTTACTTGGCTTAGGGCCAATTTTGGTCACTTTTTTAATTGGAATTTCAACTATCTTTCTTTTCTACAGGTAAGTAAATTTTCTCATAATAATTAAATTTTAATTTTTTACAAAAACTTTCATTCAGATTTTAGAGCATAAAATGATTGTGCATTTTCTTTTATCTCATTGCCATTTTATTAGACGCATCGATTTCAAAGGCATGAATGTTTGGGATCGTGAAATTTAATTTACGAGTCAGTTTAGATGCGAGAGTTTCTCGTATTTTTATTTATATAGCTTTATGAATTCCCTTCATATAGGAAAGGACATCTCTATAAAATTAATATTGTTTAAAAATAATAAAATGCACATATACAATTTCAATTTATACAGCAATTGTCTGTTTTTCAATTTCAATTTATAGTAAATGTCTCCAAATAAAACTGATCATAATTTTTGAAAAGAAATGAACGAAAGAAGATGTGTTTTGGTGCACATATAAAGGCGATCCTAATGAGCATGCATCGGTTTTGACACTTGTTCGGAAATCGGTTAGTTCTGCAAGATCCGCTTTTGACATTTGTAACTACAGGAATGTTTAATTAATGAAGCTGAAGCCTGGTAAACAAAGCTATTCCCAATCAATGGAGCCTGAATTTTAATTTTCCATATGTAAAAATAATTCTGATTTTTTTTAAATATGTTAATAGTAGTTACTTTTTAATATGTTTTAATAATTACTTTTCATAGTGAAGTTAAAAATTACGCACATCTAATATTATTTTCCATTGAAGTTAAATTGCATGAACCCTTAAATGTAAACAAAATAAAGTTTCATTAATTTAAGTTATTTTTATGATTGATATTTATACGTTAGATTGGTTAATATTGCTACGTAGATTCGAATAAATGAGTGTTTTTTCCCTTTTCTAATGAAAATTAAACTTTCTAAATTTTATTCGCTCCTTTTATTTTGCCTAATGTCCTCCATGTATTTATGAGTGAACTGTCTAATCTCAATCGTCATCAATCAAGACGAAAGAAAAATTTCCCATCGTCATCAATATGCTAACATTTTACTAGCTTTTCAAATGACAAATAAATTAGTCTTGTATTGCGCAGATTTTCATTAAAATGCACGCTTTTAATATTATAACAGTAAAACCATTTCAGCGGGGGATGATGAGATAAATCAGGGAGTGTCAAATAAAGCGATTTTGTTGGTTAATTTAAATGGCACCAAGACTCATTGCCTTAATCCATGCGCATGCATCAATACAATAGAAACTATGAAACAAAAATAAAAGTTGCGCTAACTTAGAATATATTGACAAAAGATCTTTGCATTTTTAAATTACGTCAAAAGTTTGAACATTTTCGTTAGAGATGACCGAAATATCATTAAAGAAAATAAATCTATAAAGTGTCTAATTATATTTCTCCAAATTCGTTTAGTAAACTTTTGAAGAATTTTAAAATCATTAAACAAATCTATTTTATTTTAGTAGGATTCGTAAATTTAGATTAAATTAGTATTCAATATTTTTCTTTAAAATTCTACTGAAGAATAATTAAAATTTGGTGTACATAATTATGTTTTCATTTATACATTGTTTCTTCATTTAAGTTTCAATATTCTTCTGTGATAGGTATGCACTACCAGAAATCATGATTACTGGGAGAGTTCCTTACGTTAAGCCCACGCCTTGCTGTTTGGTTCGCTATTAGACAACATGAAAGGGTCAGTATGACTAAGTATAGTTTAGTTAGTAATTCTTAGTCAGTAGTAATATTACAATCATGTTAGGAAACATATTTGCCTTGTGGATGATAAATATGTAGTATATTTTGAAAATGTGCATCAATTTTTAGTAGTCTTTCAAGATGAATCTCGGTCATTTTAATTTGTTTCAATATACATTTAGTATTCGAAATTAAATCGAAGCACGCAATTGTAGTAAAGTTTTAATTATTGTTAAGAAATAGGATAGCTCTATACAATTCCATTCGCGTATCAGTTCAACCTTGTCTTTTAAAATGATGTAAATTGTAGACAGTCGTAATACGATTTATTTGGTTTCGAAATAGATTGAAGTCACCCAAAGGAAAGACAAGAGTTCAATCTAATGAGTTCTAAATTGACGACCTCCGATAGGTCAGAAAGCTGGAGATGTGCTCTGCGGTGATGCAGATAATTCTTAACATAATAAATAAAGTTTAAGTTCTTTCTCTTTTGTTTTGTAATAACTAAACTTTGCGATGACTCGAGAAAATAAAAGTACGATGCAGTTACATCCCTTTGCGGCTCTTTGAGAAAGCAAACATCCTTCTCCTTTATAGCGTTGGTATTGGTTCTTTAAAATTCTCTGTTTGCCAAATGTTTTAAGCTGGCAATTTTCGGTGATAGAGCGATTAATTTTAAGGAAGAAAATATCGATGTCTTCTATTAAAAAGTTCGAGGAATTTGTTCTCTGTATCCGTAACTTTGTAAAGCTCTATTGATTTAAATTTTAACAACTTGATTGCATACCTTCAAATAACAATGCAGGGCTGTGCAATTCTTAATCTAAAGATTTCTTTTCAATTGGTAGAATGGATAACCACTTCAGGATTCATACGTCAGGGAAGTCTTTTGCTTTTTTATCATTACCTTACATATGTAAACGTATATATATATATATATATATATATAACACATCGATTCAAGGTGAATTAAAATATATTATAATACAATGATCGTAGCATAAACGTTTTTTAATGAGAACCATTTTGTAAACAACATTTTGATTAATTTTGTATGAATCGCAAGTAATTATTAGAATTGCTCAATTTTTCTTAAAATTGATTAAATGATCATTTCTTGAGCCGCATGAATGTCGTATTGTTTAGATCGCTAGATTTCTGAGTTAAACGATTTAGAAAATTGATGATTTTCAAAGCTATTTTCAAAAAATCGTACAAATTCTTCTAATTAACTGGTGTAAGAATCATAATTTTCAAATGTTCGAGAGCTTACTCTCAAATTATGCAATACAAAAAGGCTGCCGCAATATTAAGCACATTTTTTTTAAAAAAAATGGAATAAGATTTTTTTAAAAATAAAAATTTATTAAATTTAAAAAGAAATAAATTAAAAAGAAAAGAAATTTTTTAAATAATTTGAAGTTATCAAAATAAAGAGGGGAAAGCAAAGGGACGCAAAATAGGTTTCGATTCGAACACAGGCCGCGCGAAGGACTTTTCCTCCCTGTGGTACTTGGCATACAGTGAAGTGGCGAAAAAGTGTTTGAGATGTAATCAATGGTGCATAGAAATTTCACATTTCGAAAGCGTTCGATTTCAGGGTTTGAGGAATGAGTGAAGAAGCTGTTTTCACAGTTGTCCCTGATGCTGTTCAAAACATTTTGAGTATTTTGTGGAATGTATTTTTTCAATAGCAGTATCTTTCATTTCCGTCAGATAGTATTATTAAATGACTCATTCTCAACACGAACGTAATTCTGCAACAAAGAACAGACAAATGAATAAATGTACTTGAAGTAGTCAGTAGCAACGAAGACCGTTATTTTTCATCTGACATAGCATGCGTCAAAATCTTGCGCAAGAAAAGCGAAATGTCCCTTAAAAATCCCTTCAGATCAGTTCTTTTAATTTTGAAAACTCTAAAACAATTTCTTTTGGTGCCAATACGTTTAAGGCTCCTTTCACACTTTCAACGAAGCTCCTTAAAAAATTTGGAGTGATACGGTCAAAGATCTATATTTACATGATGGAGTGGGCCGCGGTAGCCTAGTGGTCAAGGTCGTGGACTAGCGGCTGGCTGTTTTCGTTCAGTCGCGGGTTCGATCCTTGGCCGCCAAAGACCCACCGTGTAGCCGGGGCTCATGCACGTTAAATCTGTTCGGGGCCCAAAGTCCTCCCGTTGGCGTGGTGTGGATGTTAGGAGAGGGGTGCCAGCTCAGGTGTAGTCCTCGTCACTTGACCGTGGTTCAAAATTACGAACTCCATAGCCAATAGCCCTAGTGTTGCTTCTAGTGCGACGTTAATGAAAACTAAACTAAACTAATTTATATGATTGACAATTCTAATTCGTATATAAGATGAATGTATTCCCTTTATTCATAATTTCACAAAATCCCAAAATTTTAAGGGAAATTAGAAAAGCTATACAAACAGGAGTTCTGATATCATCACATCTGTCACGTTTTTTCATTTTATTATTCAACAACTATTTTTGACCTGAAAGTATTTTTTTAATTCCAGCCTCTTTATGAAATTCTGACAGAAAGGTATCAGAAATTGGGACCAGTTCATGGGTAAGTTAATAAGCAAGGCTTACTTTGACTTTAATTCAGAGTTTTTTTAAAAAAAATCTATATATATTACGACTATTTGATAATCTAATATGAGTTATTGACATTATTCTTTATATGATTAAAAAATTTTAGGTTCTTTGAATCCAGGAATCCTATTCTCTCTATAGGTGATCCCGAACTGTTAAGGAGTGTAATGGTGAAGGATTTTCCTTTTTTTACAAGTCGAAGGGTAAGTCCATATTTACCGGAAAATAATACAAGTTGACACATCTATTTCAAACTTATTGAACAATGCTAATCAAGCAAAGCCAATTTGACTAAAATAATGTTTAATTCATTTTTACGAGAAATTTTTAATACGAACTTTTCAACAAATTTTAGCGTGATCGTATCTCGTATACTAACGGCAATACAGCTAAATTAATTAAAAATTGATTGCGTGAAGTGGAAAATTTAGGATTACAAATCCCATATCAGTTGTAAAAATTTGGATATAAAACTATGTTTGAGGAAAAAAAAAAAGAAGATATTTTTTTTTGAAAAATAATTTATTTTTATAATAAAAGTAAGAATTGTTTCCGTGTTTGTCACTGATCTCGATTTGTTGGTATCTTCTTACGAAAAACGCGTTAATTTCTTTGAACTCTTATTCAAAAGCAATTTCGGAAAATGAAAGAAAACGAACGTTTTGTTCCACAAGGTAAAGTAATATCTAAAGATTTGATTTAAAATGTAGTAATATATGATACGCTTTTTCCAAAAATGGCGTAAGTCTGTATTAAGATTCTTAAGACGTGTTTAAATTAATTTAGGAATATTAACAAAATAAAATTCTTTTAATTAATTTATGAAAAAATTATGCTTCTTTAAATATGTGATTATAAATATGAAAAATGAGGATGTCTATATCTCACACTAATACTGCTATCAGTAACTTATTTTTTCCCTTAACTTCAACTTATATCACTTTCAAAAAAAAATGGTACATACGTCTAGTAGTTTCAAAAATTCAATTCAATTTGGAAAATGAATGCTTGCTTACAACTTCTTTTATATTTATTTTTTTATTTATCTCAATTTTTAAGTGCTTTTTTCAAATTTTAATAGCTTTAAAGAAATTCTGTTGAATGTAAATTCCCATGAAATTTACTCTGGTACAAAATTGTATAAACTGTTTTATTTTTATGGAAAACACAAGGTGTTAGTAATGTATCTCTTTTCGTTTCAGGGTTTCAAAACAGGAGACAACATAATTGACAGTATGTTGACTAATATTCGAGGAGAGGACTGGAAAAGAGTTCGAAGCATTATCACTCCCACCTTCACGACGGGAAAAATAAAGAGAGTAAGTGTCATGAAATGGAAAATCACGATCAAATGAAAAATTGTTCACGGATAATCAGTATCAACAAAATATTCAATGAGAGTTCCACAATAAGACTTAAAATGTTTCGCTAGACTTTAGAAACAGACATTCTTCCGAGCCATTGTTATTGAATTAAATGAAGCTAAGAGTTTTGTAACTTTAACCCATCTGTGATGATTCATTAGGCTTATTTGATTGGAACCTGATAATTTTTGTTTTATTTTGATAGCATTTGTAGATTTTTAATAGATTTTTTGTTTTCTTAGTACATTTCAAGCTGACTTTTTCCTTGTTTATAATTATAAAATAAACTTCGTAAAACTAAAATTTAATGTTAAGAGGCAATAAAAGTCTTCAATATTTATTAATTACTTGTTTACTGACAAGAAGCATTTCTTTTTATGTTATGTCAAATGCACATGAAACGAATAACTGACACTTCGATTCAAAAAGTAACTGGATAATTGAAAATAATTTTTCATGGATTTCTTAATATCTGTAGACGAATAGGTGTTGGTCGTAGTAATTTTTTTACTTCACCGTTAGAAGACACAATTAAAGTTATGGTACAAAATTCACTCGCTTTAATCAATAGCGTTTCCTATACAATTAAATAAATTGCTACGTTTTTAATGATTGTAGTAAGTAAAATCCCTCATAATTTTAAGGTAGATTCGTTTGCTAGTTGATTTTGCTATCAATAATTCGTAAATGAAAGAAATAAGTATATGTTATATATATATCCATATAGTAATTAATAAAAATGGAAAATAATTGAAGAAATTAACTTGTTTCGTTTGACAACTGAATTAAAATTATATTGCAATTGTATTGGTAATCGTGTTTTAACAAATTCATAGTAACATGCTGATAAATGTGTTTTTTAGCTTCTTGAATACTATTCTAAATTAGAATTAAAGTATAACAATATGTCCTTTAATTAACTTTGTATTTGTGTTACGGATATTAATGCAACAGTTTAAACTTTTGTTAGCTTTTGAATCTATCAATCATTTATTTGTTTAAACTGTTTTATTTCCAAAATTGTTCATTTTCAGATGTTGGGAATTTTCGAAGAATGTTCAAAAACTTTAATAAATAATTTTGAAAATACTGTTAAAGAGAACAAACCAATCGATGCAAAGAGGTATGTTTATTTCTCATTAAGTATTAAAAAATATATCTGCAACTACAGAAAGTGTTAAGTTATTCATCTTTCAATGGAATACATACTTGTGTATGTTTGTGTGTGTGAAATGATATCGATTAGGAGACAAAAAATATTTATCATATATTCACTGGCTACATTATGTATTCTAAAAAAATAGTCTGATTATCTCTGCATAAATATAAACTTTTATAGAAATCCCGATTTTAAATAGAGAGATATTAAAACAAAATTAGTTTTATTACTTTGTTTTAATAAGTGTGTAAATTAAATGAGATCTGCTCATATGCATTACACACTTAATGAATCATTGCGAAATTAACATCAAAAATTGTTCCATTACAAAATTAAATACTTCAAATTTGGTTTAATAACAAGGTAAGAAATAACTGAAATTATGGTTCATTCTATCATGTCGGAATTTTTTTTTATGAACTAACCTTTTGTGCCTGAAATTATGAATTAAAAGGAATATCTCCTTAAAACCTTTTTATTTAATTGTAAAAACATATTAAAAGATTTATACGATAATAATGTAAACTTTTAAAAGAATATCGTTAAATTCAGGTAATAAATTAAAATGGTACTTTTCAGTACCGTTAAGTTTCTAAAGTTGAAATTACTTCTCACTTTATAAGATAAAGAAGCTGTACAAAATTTCACAGCACTTTTTCATTATCATGTATAACAAGATACATATACCTATTCTTGATGAAAATCACGAAAACATTTTTTTTTCATTCAAGTCTAAAAATACAGTCTAAATTCTAATTCAAGTCTAAAAATCATATCTACTCTAGTCAAGTAGTTTAATTTATAATGGAATTTGAAAATTCGATTCATTTTATGGAAATGTAATAAAATATGTTTTATAAATAATAAAAACTTTATAATATCTATCTTATCCAAATATAAATGAAATATTTGATTTACTTGAAATTTAGAACGAAATATTTCAATCCAATCAATTGGAGCATGGATTTACAAGAGCCATATAAAGTTATAGATTCAAAATTTTTGTTTTATTATTTTGAACGTCGTCAGACACCTGGTTACAAATTTTAAACATGTGTTATTACTCTGTAATTCGCGACATAAGTGTTGACTTGCTCCTTTCTTCTGTAGGTTGTACGGTACGTTTACGATGGATGTCATCGCCAGCGCCGCTTTCTCCACAAAAATCGATTCCCACAACAATCCAGACAATGAATTTGTCAAAATGGCCAGAAATACATTTAACACCAGACGGGGATACAAATTTATCATTTTTCGTAAGTCTTGGAATGTGCATGCATTTTATTTCATGTCTCTTAGTATCAAATTAATTATTACGTATTATAATACAAGAAATATTATAAATGCCATCCTATTCTGATCCAAAATTAAGACATGACTTTTAATCTTTATCAGTAATATGGAGAAGACCTTTTGTAACGCCTTTCTTAATTAGTTATCTCTCGTAAGTTTTTGTTTAATAATCTATAAAATCGCAATTCTGTTTGTAAAGTTACCGGAGAAAAATATTTGTACTGTTTACTAACTTTCTTCACAAAATATACACGATCTTTCTCTCTCAATTAATCCATAAAGTGTCTGCATCCTAGCTAGAATGAAACAATAAAATTCTAGTTTAGCAAATCACACATTTCGAGTGAATCGCTTCTCGAATACTGTAGATGCGACTCCTTTTACAACTTACGTGAATTTGTAACTTCTTCTAACAGAATCAACAGTTCCTCTTTAATCACAGAAAATCCATTTCTGCAATTCACTCTAAATTCTAAATTACTAATATCATCCGACTACACAGTTCAGCTAGTCACACTCCCTTTCAATTCGTTTTCGCTTATATATTACTCTTCTTAAGTCAATTCATTACAATTTCTATCTTCATCTAACTTGCTTAGATCATGTTTCATTTGAATGCAAAGGAATTGGAAATTCAACTATAAAAGCAAAAAAATGCTTATTAAGGAAAAATTCGTGAATAGCCCAACGTTACAAGTTATCCAGAAAGTCAAAGCAAATGCGAGTACAGAAAAACATTATTGTATGTAAAAATCCGTTCTGACGAATGACTTCAAATTCCTCGGAAGGTATGGACAATTTTCCATCGAATAATGGAAAAATCGTTACCAGTTCGCACCATTTATTTATTATGCTTGTTTTACTATAATAGAAAAGAGAGTAATTTTACCCCCCACCCTTGTAAATTCATTTCAATGTTAGAAATAATCTTTAATATTTATGTTAAAAATGTGTGAGAGATGAAAGTGAGACATTAATATAAAAGAATATCAAAAAGTTAATATATTAATTTACTCATTGATAAAAAATACAAAAATAGTATGAAATGATTAATAATAAATGTATATATTCTTATAAAACTCGGTAATGTAATTCAATAAGTTGTGAAAATTAATAAAATAAAACGAATTTGTTACTGTATGTAATGAATTTACGTTCAGTAGCTAAGGTGGGGACCAATATTTATACTTTTATTTCAACCTTCAACGATGTATTCATGTTATAATATTAAATGTTTGTAAATGTTAACCAAAACCAGTTTAATTTTGTTGCCGTTTCTTACACAGTCCTGTTCCCATATCTGCCAAATCAAATAAAGAGATTCTTCTTCAATACGGGGTCTGCAAATTTCTTCAAGGAAACAACTCTTCGAATTATAGAAGAAAGAAAAAGGACTGGGCAGGTAAAGAAAATTTACTAATTAAAGAATACTTGAGCAACTTTAAATAATATCTCTGTGGAACTAGTCTGCTGCGAAACTGTTCATCACTTGTTAGTTGGCCACCTTCCGCTATCTTACGAGCAACAGACACATGTTTTTGCACGATTTTATGCAAATAGTTCTAATGATTGATATACTACAAAGGAACAGAAAATATTTATTAAATATATGGAAAAATTAATCAAGCCAGGTTAAAAAAATGTTGTGAATTTTAATAAGTTAATGAACAATAAAAAGCCTTTTGCAAAATTTCTAACACTTCCATCAGAAATAAAACTAGCAAAACCATATTATTCTAAAACAAAAATAGCCTATTAGTAAGGTTATTTAAGAAGCTACTTTACACTTATTAGTACTAAGAGTAAATATAAGAAGAAGTTAATTATAAGAAGTTAGACATGTAATAACATTAAACATTACTAGTTACACAGAAAATTAGATTTAATAATATACTTTGATTCTATTGTACTTATATCAGAAACGGGTGCCGATGTTATCATCGTGAATACCTAAAGAATTATATGCAGAGTTATATATAAATGACGATCCAATTATTCATAGTTTGCATACATTTTTTGAACTTAAAATCCATTATAATTTCAGCGTATCTTTATAAGATTTGAAAACCTTTATGTGATTATTTTTTGTATAAAAAATGCATCGACGAAAGAGCGTATTATATGTATTAAGTTGCTGAATTTGAGGAAACAACTCATGTCTGTGTATGCGCCATCTTTCTTTCTTAATACCTCGTCTCTTTTTCGTGTAGGTTCGTAACGACTTCCTCCAGCTTCTAATGGACACCGCGAAAGAAGTTTCGGAAGAAGAAAAATGGGAGGAGAACGACAAAGGGGATATCGCCTCCAATTACGAGGAACAGAATGAAGGACAACAGATGTTCAGAACAACAACCAACAAGAGTAAGTTAAAAATTCATAGAACAGCGCAGTTTTATAAGTTTTTGTATCATTATAGTAATACATTTATAGTATTCATTTTGAAACATTCTTGAATATTTTTTCCAACATTGCATTGTATTTTCATTCAGCCCATTAAAATGCGTAACTAAGTATACCCTAAGTATACTATTTACCTATTAAAGTTTCACAAACATAAATAAGTTTCCCCCCCCCTTGATGTAAAATGAATTTCAAACCTGCAGTTTGATTTTTAAATAGGTATTGTACAGAGAAGTATTAATTAGTATTTTTTTTTAATCTAACTAGTTTTTTAAGTGGTACGCATGCACGTATTTTCTTTCACCACAAGGGAGGAAAAGGAAATTGAGCATAACCGATTTGATGGATTTATTGGTTTGTCAATCTTCACTAGTATTGTGTAACGTAGGACATATAACGAGTTTTTGCTGACTGAAAGTAATTTCTGGTAATAAAGTAAGACTTAAAGTAATTTCTGGTAATAAAGTAAGACTTAAAGTAATTTCTGGTAATAAATGAAGACTGAAAGTAATTTCAGGTAATAGTTAGTTGTGATATTAAATCCACGAACTTCTCAGTATCACATGATAGAAGTATTGGACCAGATGATAAAGATGATTCAGCTAAAATGATAGAAGTATTGAACCAGATGAGTAGATACCTCTACTTAGTTTACTTATGTTCTATATTTTATTTACAATCATCTGTTTTTGATTGGGAATGTTTTACCCTAACTCTACAGGATTTTGGCAAAAGTTGCAACATCATGGATTCTATAGCAGTTATAAAAGCCATCCATTTCCTCTACATCAGAATTAATTGATTTTTAAAATAACTATTTTTCGTGAAAAAATAATCAGTTAAAAAGGGAAGCTTATCAGAGTGACATGAGTACTCTTGAGCTATATAATAGCTCGACAGGTGAAGTTTGTCAAAGATAGAAAATTCAGAAAGTGAAAGAAGTGTTTTGAACGTTCCTTGAATTTCGTAATAACGCCGGCTGAGAAGCAAAGAGTTTACATCAAATTCATTTGTAAACTGAAAAAAGAGTGACTGAAGCCTTTCAAATGTTGATTCAAGCATATGGTGATGACACTTTATGTACATATGTTTTGGAGTAATTAAAACTTTTTAAAATGGACTATAAATATGTTGAAGACAATCAGCGTTTGGGTAAGAGAGTCAACTGGCATCACTGTATAAAATATTGGTATGGTTCATGAAATCATCCGTAATATTAGTGATATAAATTCTTGACAATTTCAAATCCACCTTGTACTAAAAAAATCTCATTTCTTATTCGTTATATGTAAATGAGTTTCATTTCAAAATTTTTGTGAATGAAAATGTTTTTCGGTTTTGAAATTCTACCTCAAAGAACAGTCGTGTTTGTAAGCATTGCAACATCCTGAAGAAATTGAATGAAATTTATTCCACAATCAGCCTATCTTGATGCAAATAAGTAATTCAATTGACTCAAAAAACAATATTCCATACCAAAAATTACTGTTACACGTAACTGCTACTCATGTCAAAAACTGGTTCTATACTTCACAGTATCGAATCCAATGGACTTTGAAACAACACCCGAAAAAGCGCATTCCATATTTCCTCTATTTCTACCCGAAACTTGTGACGTTTGTATATCATTGGTTTCCACCGTCATTATTTCTGAGTGAAAGTCTAAGACTCATCAGTTTAGTTTTAGTTTAGTTTACATTATTGTCGCACTAGAAGCAACACGAGGACTATTGGCGATGAACCTCGTAATTTGGAACCACGTTCAAGTGACGAGGACGACACCTGAGTTGGCACCCCCCCTCTCCTAACATCCACACCATGCCAACGGGAGGACTTTGAGCACCGACAGATTTAACGTGTATCAGCCCCGGCTACACGGCGGGCCTTTAGCGGCCAAGGATCGAACCGGTGACTGAACGAACACCGCCGGCCACGAATCCGAAACCATGACCACTAGGCTACCGCGACCACCTAAGACTCATCAGAAGATCCACCTTGAGTTGAATCCAATACCTTATTTACGCTTCAGTCATGAATATTTAGTAAATAGCCTCTCTGTCTACTAATCCTCAATGTGCCTGAAACTCTAGTGCAGAATTAAATTAATATGTTCTAGCTTACCAACTTATTCGGTTTCGAGCAAGTTTAACTGCTTATTCTCGAGGGGTTCACTCTAGTATGTATTCACTTCTAAAGAGGTCCTTAATCACCATCAGTCTAGGAACGATGCTTAATCTTGCTCATTATCATGCGGCTAATACTCCCTATTAATTTCACACCTGTATTCATTTCTTCTTCACTTTTATTTATAAATCTGTTCACTACGTATCTTACGTTAATCTGATTTGCGGCATTAAGTTTCATTTGATTGGAAATTTAAAAATAAAATCAGAAAGTAAACTCAGGTGTATGATAAGGGAAAATTCATGAATAAAAAACCCACGTTGCATCTGTATGAACTATGTTAGAAAGTCACAAGCAAGGCGCCGATCATCGAAATGTCTGATTTGTTCAATAGACTCCATAAAAGTTGATAAAGCAGTCCAATAAGAAGTTGCATGTGTTGTGTTGAAACAAAGGCTTGAACATTCCTGGAGATTTGGGGGCGAACATTGTTCTGTCGAAATATAGCTCAAGGAATGTGTCGAAGTAAGTGTATAAACTCCAGAATTCCTCTTAAGTACCTGCTGTTGTTGAAATTGCCCACAATTCTTAAAGTTGAATTGTCCATGATATCCTAGACTACCCCTATTTGCTTTCGTCCAGTATGAAGTTTGATAAAGCACCCCGGAAGTTGATATTATGTCTAATGTGGATGTGACCACCACTGTACTTCAAATTAAAGCGAAATTCACTGGAAAAGATGACTTGTGCTGCAAATTAACACACCGCTAATTCTGTTTTGTTAGGAAAATTCTGTACAGAAGAACTCTAACCCACAGTCCACGGTGAAGCCGAGTCAAAGAATTGTTGGTAAAGACAACGGCTCTCCTGTAACAGTGTGGCAATGTTATTCCACCTCCAATATTATGATGCTGCGTTAATTTATATTACTCAAACAACCCTTGCTGACATACAAGTATATTATCAACTACTAAATTTCCAATACGCCCTGTTCAGCGGAGTCCACTGATTCTACACTCGCATTACTATTCAATTGTTGCACGAGCTGCTATTTTACAGTAAAAGAGCTCCCCTTCACGAATGACAAACATTGATCATCGTTAAAACTTTTCCTGTGACTTTCCCGCGCGTGTGTCACTGTCAACATCGAAGTATCGTTTACCAATCACAAATAAGAATGGACTTTTTTCTACATTCCACTATAGTTCTCTATTTTAATGGTAAAATCAGAAGTTCAGAGGGCGCTGCTCAGCCGATTCTTGCGCAATGACTTGAATTTGAATAGAACATCCTTATTTGTATTTGCTGTAATTTTGTACTCATCTGGGTGCTCCCTTCAAGGTATTTCAATTTTCGCAAACAGGAGTATATGCTCTAAACATGAGAAAGAGAGACTATCTTGAATTGTTATGATGTTCAACTCCATGTGCTGTAAATCTTTGAAACTATTAGTTTGTGTTAAGTATTATTTCATCAAGTAAATACATTAAACATTGCTGACATTTATTTTGAATCCCAGGCATATGATATTCAAGGAGGCTGGCCGCTTCTATACCACGAATAAAGTTTCAATACAAATAATAAGAAGCATGTTCAAATAGATTCCATTACTGGTGGAAAAATTTCAGTCGCAGGAATTCTTATGATTTGATTTGCAAACTTCTAAATTAATTTTTTGTCCTATCTTAACAACCTAAGGTATCTTCCTTTGTCGTTACATTATCAAGAATACTTTTCCTCTAGCTTGGTATCAATTGTTATCCCAACACCAGTCAAAAGCGAACCAAAAGGTAATGCACCAAATGTGTTTCGTGATTTCTATTTGTAGATTTTCATTTTATTCGTTGCATCTTTTGCAAGCCAGCCCCCATCTCCTAACATCCACACCACGCGCTAACGAGACAACCTCGAGTCTCGACTGATATAACATGCATCAGCCCGTCTACAATACAGGTCTTTGTGACATCAAGGCTCGAACCAACGACTGGACAAAAACCACCGTCCGCGAGTCCGCGACCAAGATCACAAGGGTACCGCGGTCTCTTTTTCCGAATTAGCTGACCAATGTAATGGACTGTACTGTGTTCCCAAAGCTGTTATATTTATTTACCTGCTGTGTAAGTTACTGACTTCCATTTAATTTTGAAAACTATACAAATAAATCAAACTCAAAACTACAATAGGTTTTAAGAACTACATGAAAAAGCACATTTCAAACTCTTTGATATCTCGTAAAAGAATTAAAATCGATGGAGCCAATAACATTGGGAAAAGAGACGAAGTTTATTTTTACGGAAAAAATATACTTTGGGTATTTGTGCCACGAAAGCAAAAAGCGTTTTTTGATTGTCATTCCATATCACTATTCTGAGACCTCGAGGACTGCGATTCATGAAATGTCGCTGATGGCAGTAATTTTTATGGATTATTGTAAAGAATACGAGACGAAAGAACTGATAAATGCCGGTTGTAAACATTCTATTGTCAACCAGAATTAAAATTTAGACCTCAGTACTGGATGTCAAACCTAAACGGTTGAGAGGATGGGGCAAGTGCTAAATGGCGCAATAAACGTGAGCGAGATACTGCGTGATACCATTTAGATTCGCACTTGATTGAATTTATGTAGTATCCGAAAATTGAAAAGATTTTTTTAGCTATTTTAAAAGATATTTTCAATTTTGTGCCGCTTATTTATATTGAAAATTCTTTTTGAAACATTTTTATACATACGTAGATCAGAAAAACTGCATTACTAATAAATATTTTTGACCTTATTATATTTTGATATTTTGCAATTGGAACTCAACTTATTTAATTCTCTTATGCTAGGCGGCGAGTGACGCTAGCTAACGGAAAATACTAAAAATCTTAATTTATAAAATGTCCAAAATCTTTCTGAAAGGATTAGGGACTTATAAATATTTTCTGTTTTCAAGATTCCTATATTATTGACCCTACTTATCCTAAAGCCGTATAGTTAAAAGTCCCAAGCAATTCCTGAACATTGATTTTCTACAAACAATTGCGCTTCACTACACTTAAATTTTTCAGAGCTCACTATGAATGAGTTGGTGGGTCAGTGTGTGATTTTTTTCCTTGCTGGATATGAAACTACAGCGTCTACGTTGTCCTATGCTACATACCTCTTAGCTCTAAACCAAGACGTCCAAGAAAGGCTCAGGGAAGAAGTGGACAAAACCCTTAAAGAAAACAAGGTAAGCTTCAATACAAAATCATTTCAATTTTATTTTGTAGCATACATGGTATTTTTGCCTTTTTCAGTGGATTTATAGCTTAAATTTTAAAAATAGAAAGGAATATATGAATTTTTATTCTTCGTACCGATAAATCTATGTAAAATGTTTCCTAAAATCTTAAGATGAACTTTAGAAAACAAGAGTGACTTTTTTACTTTTCAATTTTTCTGTTTTCTCTTAATTTATTATTTTTGTAAAATAACTGTTTAAATAAAAATTATTGTAATTTTAAAATATTAATTAAGCTTTGGTACTTAAAAAAGCTGTCTCTCATTATCTCAAAAGTCTTATCCAAACTCGGAACACATTTTCAAACAGAAAATTACTTAAATTGTCGTGTAAATTCAAGATTTTATACACACATATATATATATATATATATATATATATATATATATATATATATATATATATGTGTGTGTGTCTTCAGCTCTAATGTCTATTTATAATCAGTAATATTTGTGTGTGTGTGTGTGTGTGTGTGTGTGTGTGTGTGTGTGTGTGTGTGTGTGTGTGTGTGTGTGTGTGTGTGTGTGTGTGTGTGTGTGTGTGTGTATCCTTTCATTATGTATTATTCTTAAATCAGAAATATTAAAACTTACGAAATTTGCTCGAGCACTTGAATTTTATAAACCCTTAAAATTACTGTATATCAGAAGATATTGGGACTTCTTTATACTAAAAAACTGACTCATTTACCAGTGTCAAATTAGTAGTTTCATAGTACCTGCTCCCATAATAGGAAATTAAAATATATATTAATGTTAGTGGAGTGCTGAAAAGTGTTGCGAATATGGGTCCCAATTTTGTAACTTCGTAATGACATGATAAGGTATTCTGTTCATTCTCTGGAAAAACATTATGCAGAAAGTTTACACCATTAAAGTAACATTATTTCAAACCTTGCTAGAAACTCTCAAAAGTTATATACCAACCTGACCTTGATTGAACTGAGGAATGGTTGTCGTTTGCAGGCTCCATTTTTTAGAGCATTGAAACGTCTCAACTACATCCAGCTATGGATCTGTAAGCTGTGCAAAAAAATACCTTTGATCTTCATTAGATCCTTGCACGATGTTGTGACAGCTATCCAATGTGGAGATTTGCTAGTCGAGGCA
>BMAW01091370.1:122404-155224 GCA_019974015.1 Nephila pilipes
TGTGTGTGTGTGTGTGTGTGTGTAATATAGCACTTATTCCACGGTCTTAAATGCGTGTTATTCCTGTTCAGTATTTTTTTCCCTAGTGATAACATTCTTTGATATATCAGTTGCTTTGACAGTTTTAGTGATAATTTACCCTGTCGCGAGACGTTGCATTGCTCGACTCTAATCATACATACTCAAATAATATGTTGCAAATATTCTGATTTGTTGTAAAAACAGTTAAAAAATTTTAGGTTCTTTATTCAGGCTCCGGTAGAGAGTCTTTTTTCTTAAATTTTGCTGCTTAAAATTTCGAATAAATAAATAATTCGACCACACTATATATTGCGCTGATAATAAGTGTTTCATATTACACTTTTTTATTTTATCATCATTTTTTTCTAACTGCTCAACTGTCAGAAATGTAGAAAAATTCGGGATAAATCGATTAATTCTTAGCATTCGTGGAACAGTATATACAATATTGACAATATCGAGAAATTCACCTCAGCTTGTTATCTCTGAGCGACCCTCTCAGGTACAATTACTGTGGCATGAGAGTGCAGAAAATCTAAGAGCTGCATTATGAAAGAATCTAACCAATATTTTAGTTTTATAAAAAAAAAATTGAAAAAAGTAAAAATAAATTATTTTTCTAAAGAAATTTTTAACTTGGTATATTACAAGAGCACCATAACCATGGATGTAGAGGAGGATTTCAATACTGAAGTTTGCAATCGGAAAAAATTTCAGTAATCACGGGTATGTTACAAACAGTGATGATCATTTAGGGCTGAGCTCAATATGCCGAGGGAATGCTTTAAAAAAAAGTGTACAAATTTGACTCACTCTCTGACATTGAATGGTTTTCCAGTTTCGGAGATATTCTGGAAATTCTTCATGAGTGTTTGAGAGCAGTTCTTAACAATATTCACCATCTGAGAAAAATGCTCAAAAATTAAATTATTTAGAAGGAGTTTCAAATATATAATCAATCATTATGTTTCGAGCTAGGATTTATAAAGAAAAATTATTTGGAAATTTATATCAGTGAAATTTATTTTCTTCTTGTTAATTTTGTACGATAATTTTAAAATAATTTCAATTTAAAATGTGTCAATCTGAAACAGTGTATCAAAATAATTTATAAATAAATAAAAATGAATATAAATATTAAAATAAAATAAAAACAAATTTAAAGTTTATCATTTTCCCCAAATTACGACAATAATTCTATTTTTTTTATGAAAGCAGTAATTTTAAATATAAGAACTCCTACGTATTATATACTCAACCTTAAATACGAATTTAGAGATTTTATTTAGACATGAAATGAAATTCATATGCAGTATTAGGGAGCAAGCGTCATGACGATTTTCCTAATAAAAGTCCATTTCAATTCGTAAACGTAACCTTACAGTAGTTAAAGCAACTCAATATTTATTTCCCTAGTCATAAGCAAGTGATGGTTAATTCACTCGAATCACAACATAATGATTAATGAAAAAGCGTTACCAGCCAAAGCATTTAGTTAAAAACAGTAACACTAAGGAGACTCTTAATACTAGGAACTTTTTTAACATCCCGTTTAGATTAGAATTGTAACTGCTATATACTTTTCTTAAGACATCATCCAGATGAGAAACAATATATCCGTTTCTATATGTAATTTATGCATTATCATTTCGGAATATGACTATTACCGTGTTGTTGTATGTTTACCATGAATGTAAGAAATTTCTAAAATTACCTTTGTTACAACTGTATCTTGTGACAGTACTACCAGCATAGCATAATTTTGATGTTACAGACTAAAAAGCCAATTTATCACGTGACAGATCCAAGAGGAAAAGTTTAAATGAACAATTTGTTCTTAGAGGTAAAATAATTAAGGAACAATATTATATATATTTTTAATATAACACTTAATCTACAGGTCAAGCGAGTTATTGAACCATGTTTGTTTTGTACTTTAAAATAATCAGCTTCCCAATTGTCGAGAAACAATATATTTTTGTCGTATATTTTTACTTGGAAGATATTTCAGATATGAGAAATAATTTAAACATAGAGTTTTTTCCCCACGCATAAAAAATGTTCACTTCATCACTGTTATATGATATCACTAACCGTTACAGTTACGATTAAAAAATCATTTGCCATTCCCACCCGTCCGACATCGACAGCAAAACAAAAACTAACTTTGAGTGTCTGCAGATTCGAGGCTGGCAGATTTCATTCGGCACCTTTAGGTTCGTAACTTCCTATGTCGCCCCTCTTTCTGGACGTTTGACAGATTTTCCCGCAAAATTTCCAATACATTTTTCTTAAATTATTGAATTTCTTAGCACAATGAGTCATGACTGGAATCCTCGTGCAATCTCGGTGGGTCGCAAGTTGAGAGAGGGAGAGGCTTAAATTGATTATCTTGAAACAATTCTATAATACCTTATGAAAACCTGTTTAATTTGACCTCATTTATAATCCTCTTTTGAATTTCCGTTAAAATATAAATTAAAATAATTTATCAAACTATACGCTAAAACTATCAACGTTTTTAAATTAATTGTCTCAATTTAACAAAGCTTTCAGAGATATTCCTTATTCAAAGAAAAACGCTTTATAAAATGCACCGAACATTACAAACAGTAGCTGTCTATTTTAAAAGTTTATGATTCTGCAGTCGGAAATGCGTTTCAAGTATAAATTAATAAAATGTGGAGCCCACTGCTTTTTTTTACATATACATATATAAATGGGCAGGAAATTTAAAAAAAAAGAAAGATGCGGCAAAAATGAGATGTACTCACCCTCTTTATTTTGCCCGTTGTGAATGTGGGGAACACGATACTCCGCACTCTTTTCCAGTCTTCACCGCGCAGTTGAGACAGAAGGCTGTCCACCACCCCATTGCCAGAATAAGTTTCCTGAAGACATGAAAAGAAACATGTAATAACTAGGATTTTGAATTTTCAACATAACAGCTACGTTCAATGGACAATTATCATTTATAGCTTTCCTTCATAATGCATGCTGCTTAGATTCCAAAATTAACGGTTAATTTAAATGTGACATCCTTTTTGTGGTAAGATAGATTGCTACAAAATATTTTAAAATCGTCTACTTTGCCAAGATCATGTGATGTTCCTAAATAAAATTTTTGTTGAAGAATAAATATAACTATATTTTAAAGAAAAATGTTTTATGACTGCTCACAAATTATGTATTTACTTGTTTTTTAAACAAAATTATTTGGATAAGCCAACATTGAGGAATCGGTAATCATAATCACATGATAGATCAAGGGTCGCCAAACTTTTTTGCTCATCGACCCTCAAAAATTTTAAAATTCTCTTATCGACCTCCTCTATAAGAATGATTAAAAAGAAAGAAAGAAAAAACTTAACGGTTTCTTATATAAATTAAATCATTTAGAAACAAGTTTAAAGTTTTTTTTTCCTCTTTTGATTTTGACAAAATCAAATTTTTACATAAATCAATGAGAAGGATGGGCTTGATGACTCTTGGCTAGTTTAACAATATTTGGTTCAAAATTTGTTGATTTCAGTCTTACTTCGCTCCACAGCTCCATATTCCATTTATTTCTCTTCTTTATCAAAATAGAATTAATACGACTAAAGCCAAATTCAACCATATATGAGCTTGGGAATGCAATTAAGAAAATAAATGTTGTATTACAAGTTTTGGATAGTTTTGTGTAATATTTATATTCGTACAAAATTGGTTAAATTTTTAAAAGTCATCTTTGCTTCAAGGTCAGTTTATAGTTCAATGACTTCATCTTTCAAATGACTTTCGTTATTTTCAACTTGAGCAGAATAGTCCGTTCTGAAATCTACGTTGGTTATATCCAGGAGTAAATTTCAAAAGTATTGAAAATCTTTACATAAAAATGAAGCCTTAAATAAGTTTATTTTAACCCGAAAGCTTAAGATAATTGTTTG
The DNA here is from genome assembly GCA_019974015.1 of Nephila pilipes. Lineage (NCBI taxonomy): Eukaryota > Metazoa > Arthropoda > Arachnida > Araneae > Nephilidae > Nephila > Nephila pilipes. The sequence goes on from BMAW01091370.1 coordinate 126,355, forward strand.
TGATTGAATTAACGTAATATCTTTTCTTTGAAGACGTGTTTGAATATCATTGATCCTTGCAAATACATCAGCCGAATAAGAAATATTTTTTTGCAATTCGTCACTTAAGGCTGGATTGTTTTCGGTAAGGAATTCTGTAACTGTTTAAACAATTCAACAAGTTTTTGTAAGCATACACCTCTAGACAACTATCGTATTTCGGTGTGTAATAATAATTGGTTTGATAGTTCATCATTTTCCTCGCAAAGCTTATCAAACAGTCGTAATTTAAAAATTTGTGCTCTAATTTGGACCATCTTATATCAAAATGGAATAAGAATCATTTTTCTCACAAGTCTGAGAATGAGAACCCATCACGAAACACGCATACTTTAAATGGTAAAAAAAGATATGTAATTACTTAAAAATATATAAGATTGAGAAATTAAATAAGCTATAATCTATTATGAAAACTTTACTTACTATAATAAAATTACAAATGGCATTCAATGAAAAAAAATAGTATATACTAGGTTGCTGTCAATAAATTTCAGATTGAAATCATTGGTATTCATTCATCGACCCCAAATCGACCCCTAGAACGGTTCGACACCTAATTATACTATATCGACCACCAGGGCTCGATATCGACCACTTTAACAAATCCTGTGCTAGACGTACAAATAATTCTCGTTTTATAAATTCATTTTTCCACAATACACGCAAACTTGTTAATTGGTGTAAGAAAATCAATATATAATTCTCTTTAATGAAAATATTGTGGTGAACTAAGCTGCATTGCAATCAATAGAGTCGTCAATTCTCTAGAGTAATTCGTAATGAATAGTTTTGATTCCAAATCAGGGATCTCTGTTCTGTGAGTCACATAAGCGCTCTCATGAAAGCTTTCATTTCCTCACCAGAGTTTATCTTAATATTTTATCAAATATCTACTATTGCATTTTTATCCTTAATTTTATATTGTTTCTGAGTGAGAATGGAAATAAAATTTGACCTGTAAGGTAGATAATCGTGAATATCAAATATTAAAAGATGAGTTATTATAAAAATAGAGATAATTATTAAAATAGCTTTTATTTCATAATACCGGAATAAATATCAAGAAGCAGACTGGATTATTTACCAATTTTAATAACCTCTTTTGTTACAAAATAAAAATAATTAATGAATTATAGATAACTTTCATGTTTTTAGCTGCTCCCCTACCCTCTCCACTGAATTAGTACAGACATTGAATTTGCATTGTATGCATTTTCACCATAAGTGTATGCATATTAAACATTTCTTCGAAAGCTATATTATAAAGCACACCACATCTAAAAAATATTCATGCAATTTTATACTGACCCTTCGATTACCGAAAGACGGGAACTCTTTCACCAAAATTTCACTCACCAGTTTCAGGTCTCTAACCATCAAAAGAAGTCTGTTCCCTTCAAAATTCCTGCAAAAAGAAGTATTGAATACTTGATCTTAAGAAGCGCGTGAGCACAATAGTTTTCTACAAAATATTATTTCCCAATTTCCCATTACAATGAAACTTTTGTCTGTCGAATTTTTGTATGTAAGAACATTTTGAGTAGATTTTCAATAAAAAGACATTAATGTCGTCTCCATTGTCTTTATTTCAGTTAGCATTAGTACGATATTCGACTTACCGAAGAAAATATGAGTAATCTGTTAAAAAACAATATTCTTGAGCATATCATTAAATGGTAATTTTTTAAAAACAGTAAAAAATATACTTTTTTAAAAAAGAGTTTCAATTAGATTTGTTCATTACACATTATAAGAAATTATTTTATTTTGACTTTCGGTCTCTTCATTATGAATTTTGATTGAATTAATTAATTGATGCTTTTTTTAAGGATTATCATTATTTAGCTGTGTGACTGTAATTACAATTATGGTTTCAAGTGCACCTTGATATTTAAAAAAAAAATAGGCTTTAAACCCGATGGGTCAACACAAGTGGTTATGGTGACGGACTTCCTAACTCAAATGACAGATACATGCAAATAATAGTACTCTAATTACCATTCAGCACAAGGACTTCAATGCCCATTAAACTAGAGATCGCTCTTATTATTCCACTCAATGATCTCAACTAGATGCCAGCTCTTAACCCACTGAGAGGCAGTTTGGCGAGGTCGGTTTGTACCGCGACATTTCTAACAATTAGCCCTGAAGATGAATTTGTTTGAGTTGAAAATTCCTACCAATAAATGAAGCGTGTCTTGTAGAGATTGGTCTAAATTTATTGGAATATAGTGAATAGAATAGAAGATATATACATACACTATACAAAAAAAAGAAGAAAAAAGGAGTTGTCCGATAGAGACAAGCTTCCAGAAGACATGGAATAAAGTGATAGAGCTCCCTGTTGGTCTCCAGCGGTATTTATTGCCAAATTTGCTCCAATTGTCGGACTAGGTCATCACCATTCCCTGGTAGATGCAATCGTCTTCCCATCATATCTGAGACATTCTCGAATTGAGAGAGATCTGGCTGGCCAAGAAGTGTTAGAGAAGCTGGAAGACAGTTCATAGCAACACGTGCCGTATGTGGTCTGTCATTATCTTGCTGAAAAATAAGTCCAGGTTACTGCAAAAGGAACGGTAGCAAAACAGGTCTCAGAATGTCGTCGACGTACCACTGTGCTATATGTGTGCCTCTGATGGTGACCAAATGAGTCTGGCTATCAAGAGAAATGGCACCCCAGACCACAACTCTTGGTTGAGGGCTTGTGTGGCGTGCAATAGTGAAAGCAGGATCGGCACGCTGTCCTGGGCGTCTCCAGAAACATCTTCGATGATCGTCAGGACATAGTTGGAAGCGGGATTCGTCGCTAAACCCTACACGTCCCCAGTCAGCATCATTTCAACCTGATCGAGCCAAACACCTCTGTAACCTGGCTCGACAGTGTACAGGCGTGGTGGGCAGGTGGCGTAACGGTCGGTACGAGCGTAGATTTCGCTCTATCAGCCGTCTGTGAATGGTCATGGTGGACACTTGTGTGCGGGTCGCACTTCTGATGGTTAATAACAATGAATCAGGTGCTGTCACAGCTGATCTGAAAATCCCTCTGTCCTCCCGATCTGTTGTGGCCCTAGATCGACCTCTACCATCATGACGCTGAAATCTTCCATTATCCACTCATTCTTACCAGCATCTTCTAATCGCTGCATCGCTTCGATTTGTATGATGAGCGATTCTCCGATTTGCCTACGGTGAGGCATTTTTTTAGTCGTTGAAAGTATCCTAAATCGCAATGCAACTGAAAATTTGACCATCAGATTGAAAATCGCTTTTTATATACATCTGCTGAGTGCGCAGTTCCGATGCGCTGTAGTTCCCACTATTCATTCATTGGACACCAAATTTTAATCATTTGCATGTTCGGTCCAGATGTCTATGCGTAAGAAATTTCATTATAATCGGGCAACTCCTTCTTGGTGCGTCATTTTTTTTTTGTTATAGGGTATATAAAGAGTGAAGAATTTATTACTGATGTCAGTAGAGAGTGCGTTAGTTAGTGGTAGTGTGTGGAGCTGAAACTATATGCGAGGGAATAGTGTCTGCGTAATGTTGCGAATCTCTAAATACACTTAGCAGTGGCGGGAGAAGGAAGTAATGAAGAGACATTACAACCTCGGTTTTGGAAAGTGTCCACAGTGCTACAGATAAGTTTTCAAAATTTAATAATTTCAAACTCCACTTTCATTTCTATTGTGATTTAGATTTGCTGAAAGCTTCTAAAAATATTATTCAACTTTCATTAAAGTGATTCCTTGTGGCTGGTCAGAAGAGATGAGGATTTCTAATTCTACGTAAGATGTTTTTAAGGAGTTTTTGGAGCCTGAATTTGTTTTAGAGACGATTGTGGGAACTGACATCTAATTAAAAACTTAGAGATTGTCCATGAAGCTAATCTTTTTAGTTGGAGTCTTCCTTTTAGAGACCACAATGACATGAAAATTTCATTGACTGCGTAAAAAAATTCTCTGCCAACAACTAATGACTATGTAATTCAAAACATGAAATCTAGTTTTAATTTGCTAAAAAAATTTAAAATTTTAAAAAAATGTCAAAAATCTGTATTTCATTATCAGTTAATCATTTTTATAAAAATGATTCCTTGGCACTTCATTTCAACTTAAACTCATTACAGTATCGTATGAGCTGAAATTCCATTTTTCAACTTGTATCTGTGTTTACTTTTATTAATTATGATAACCAATCTCCCACTCCTCAAAAACTGAAATTTTATATTGAATATATTTAGAAAATAATTGGCATTTTAATACACGCAAGGAAAGTTTATAACACCGGGAGAGTTAAATTAAGTAATAGAAGCTCACGTAGCTTAATTTCAGATCAATTTAAACTGGTCTTGGATTAATATATTTTTCAATAATTTTATACATAAATAATACGTCAGTAATTTTTTTAAATTATTTCGTAAAAATAAGGAACAATACATTATTAATTGCAATAATAATTATTCGATATAATTCAAAGATAATTTTTAACTAACTTCCAAAGAGTATTCAATCAGTAACGCTGTTTACTAATTCGGAAAGAGTTATGTTTTTTTTATCACGCAAATCTGAAAAAAAAATGACCTTCTGCAGTTAGATATTGCTATCATTTTGTTTAACCTTCAATTCTTTTTGTACTGGTGTAATATTATGAATGACTTTTATCTTAAGTGTTCAAAAAAATAAGATATAACTTATAAACGAGATATTGTGCATCCAATTCACAAATTGAAGAATTCTTTGAAATAAAATTGCTGTACCTAAATCTATATCGAAAGATTTTATATAATGTATGTAGGAAATAATTTCATTAGAAAAATTAATTTCTTCAATATAACATAGAAATAAATAAGAATTTGATCAAAATAAATTTATACAAAAACGTTTTGCTATATTTATCATATATAAATCGCTATTTTAACAAAAGTAAAATGATGAAAATGCCTTATTTTTCAAAATTATATACAAACAGAAATAATAGATCTCTCGATATATCAAATATTTTTAGTTTCTATTTTAACGACTAAATCTTACGTAAGAGTTTTAATAATTTTTGATCAATTACATATTTAGTTTTTTTAGTTTTACTTGCTTGTATTCTCTTAGCTGATATAAAATGACGTAATAATGGCAAATATTTTTAAAAAGTTTTTTTTTTTTCATTTTTAATTTATTTTTATTAAAACAACTGTATACATTTGAGAAGTTCTGCTTGAAGTTTCATTTAAATATATGCGTGTTATTTTAGATTTCTATAATATTTTTTAAATAATTATTAATAGGTGTGCAACAAGCATATGTATAGCTCTTCAATTATTTTTAATTTAGTTTTTTAAGAAAATGATATTTTTTACAGTACTTTAATTTTTATAAAGTATTAATTAATACCTTTAAGATGATTAGGAACAAAGCTATTGGTGTTGTTAGTGTTTGAAAAGAAACATAAACATTTGAAAAGAGTACATAAATGGAGAATAATTTTTGAAGTAGATTTTTCGAAAAAGATATTTACCCTTACAGAGGTCCATACTTATTATATCTTTCAAGTTCTACTTCATGTGCTGGCTGTAATACAATGAAACAAAAATTGAAACACCATTCATGTAATCTTTCTTTAATATGCTAAGCAATTAATTGACACAAAGTAAAATCTTCACAAACAGCAAAAAAAGGACTTCTTATAATGATAATTTATTCTACAATTTCTTATTTTGTGGTAATACAAGAAGGGAGTTTGAAGGGCGGTCAAGGGTTACAATTTGTCTCCCAAACATATCTACCTCACATGCTTCATAGGATTCACGTCAAGTTACGGCGTGCAGTTTCCTTTTCAAGGATGCCGTTTATGAGGCTCGCGTGATGACGAAGCTCATTATCATCTGTAAATATGAAATCAGGATCGACGGCACCTCAAAACAGACGAACGCAATGCTTAAAAATTTTGTCTCTGTATTTTTATTAGTCACAAACTCGTCTGAAAAGTATGGAGGTCTGATCGGCTATCCAGTATGTTGCCTGCTCCCGCCACTTCTCTCTGAAGGAAAATAGTTTCTTTCTCAGATGTTTTGAAGACAAGCTCTACATTCTCGCCGCATCGTTAGCCTATGAGAATCAGACTACAGCGAGATTTGACACTGACCGTCACAATGATTCGCTGCCCCTAGTTTAAAAGAGCGCATTTATTTGCAAATATAAGGAGAATGCAAGCTGCCGGATATGTGACATAGAGACCGACAAGATAGAGTCTCTAAGAAGTTTTGTCTCGAAACCAGTACTTCTGCGGTAGCTGTGAGTACTGAAACCAGCTCTCTGGCAGAATTGTCTTTCTGACGTCACGCAATTATTGCCAGATATCGGTCTTGGTAAATGATTGAGATTCTTGAACAGCCTGAAGCTTTTCGTCTGTCAACGTTTACTTCACTTTGAAACCCCTGCTATCATGAATGAGGCGCATTCAGAATTTTGTGACACTTTGGTCTGTGATCGTTCCTATTCAAGTTCTATTTATTCTTCCTTTCAAAAATATGCCCAGTTGTAGTCTTTGTGACATCGTTCTTTCTGATTAACCGTTAACAGCGTTCCTTCACACATGAATCCCGCGAAACTTGTCTGAAGTGCTCATTGCGTGTGATCCAGTGTATTCGCGTCCCGATGGGCGCAGGTATTTTGCATATGAAGAGGTCGAGTGAAGTATTTTGCGTAAAAATAAAATTTCGCCTCCTACAAATGGTTTCCTATAACTTATATCAAACGAATTCACTAATATTTATTCCCCTTTTCGTTTCTCATTTTATGAATTGTGCTTACCTTTTGGTACCAGAACACTTACATGAGAATTTATATAAAAAAAGTTGTTTTTGTTCCTTAGACTTGGTATTTCAACTGATTCTTTAGAGACTTAGATTATTATACAGTATAGATAACTACATTATATTGTAGATACCTTCAATCATAATTCTAGATTATTTGCTGCCTCGGGACTTACTTTCCAGAGAAGACTGTACGTACTGCCGAAGAAGGGTACCGCCTACGCATAGGGAATTCCTTTCTTTTTCCAGTAATCAAAATTCCTGGTGTAGTACCTGAAATTCAAAATTTGTTCTATACTTCATTGTATTTTGCTTAAAAAGATGCTAAAAATACGATCCAAACTCGGAACATCCCTCCAGAAAATGCCCTCATACTAATGTCTTATTCTAATATATATGTGTGTGTGTGTGTGTGTAATACTCTCATTTATAATTATATTAGGTTCATAGTCTTACAATAAACATAATTTTTTCAAGTTTAAGTTTCAGAATAAGACTTTTAACACTGAATGCGCTTTACTGAATAATCAATGGCCGTGGGACTAGGACAAAATGCTCGCATTTCTTGATTTCTATTATATAAATATATATATGAATGGAATTTGATTTCGATAATTTTTTCAAAAAGCACGAACTTATTAGGGAAAATTGTTTTATCGTTGACTTCAAATAGAGCTTAAGATACTATTAAAATATATTTATTTATTTTGCATCAAATACCCATTTTCGGCGCTCATCTATCCTAAATGAAGAATCCTTTTACTAATAAGCAAATAAGTTTTTTTAAAGTAATACATGCGACTGTAAAGAAATACACAATTTGCGTGAATAAATAAAAGGTTAGAGAACGATAAAAGATCAGAAGGAACTGAAAGACTTCTCGGAAACTTAGACTACAAGATGTTTCCCAACCTACATTTTTGTTTTCATTGATAAAGAATCGCATCATTCATGAAACCACAAATAACTAAAACAATAGAAATCAGCATTGTTTTTCTTCGAAATCCGTCACTGTAGAGTTTAGGTTCAATCTAACTGTATAGATATGGAGTCGCTAGCGAATAGGAAATGTTGTTTAAGTTTTTATGGAAGCAACTTGCGTGAGTAAAAAATAACAATCAGGCTTAACATAAAACAATTTATTTTACACAGGCATAGTTACACAGGCAGAGCAGTACTCCACACTCGTCTAATTACTTACACACAAAATAAATTTACGTATTGTAAAGTCACTTCCGTTCACATTCACCATTTTTCACAATAGTACCGTAGATATGTTTAATAAATTCCAAAAACTCTTAATTTTGTCGATGCTTTTGCTCACAAATCCACTTCATTGAACTTCGGATTTAAGTAAGAAAGGGAAATTAATTTGTTCTCAATAAAATCTTAAACATAGCGATATTTTCTTACGTATTCCTAGTTCAAACTGCCGATTTCTGAAATGGCAGCATTTGAAAAGTCAAGAAACGCTGAGAGAAATTTACAGCTTGAGATGGTCCTTGTAAAGATAACTCTTAAGAATAACGTTAATAAGAATAACTGATAACTTAAGAATAACTTAAGAATAACTGATTCCTTCTTCTTCAATAATGTTAGTTGAAGAAGAAGGAATCAGTAGAGTACTAAAATCCAATAGAATAAAGTCTCTATCGCTACTATTTTAGTAATAATTAAAACAGTACTGTATCCCGAGATAATAAGTAAAATATATTACAATACTGCTGATCTCTTCAACCTACGTCGTCCTGAAACCGAACAAATCTACACGAATAGCTGTAATTAACACCATTACGTAAATAAGGATCCATTAACATGCCAAAAATATTTTATTCAAATGTCATGATTAATTCTTAGTAATTATTAAAATTTCATCTTCTTTTTGATCATATTAGGAAAAATATATATGCTCGCCACAATTCGATATTAGGAGCCATATTCAAAACTCACATTTTCAAAATATCCTAACTCTACCTAAAGACTTTTGATGAATCAGTACGACTCCTTTCACTACTCTGAAATGAAAGCCCTCAATGTCCTTCAAAATCACACAAGTTATGCCTTTTTCATGGAAAATAATGTTGTGTTTCCTATTAGTGATAAGGAAATTTTAAAAAACGATGAGTTACAAAATATTAAAAATTAATTTCTAACAAAGGAAATCAGATTACTGAATCACATAAACTGAAGTACGTGGATGATTTTTTAAATATTTTCTCTCTGAATTCGAAATAAATGGCACGTATAAGAAACAAAAAAAAATAAGATCTATTGAAAATAATTAAAGAAGTTTAGATTGGTTAATTTTTATCAACGTCGCACGTAAAAGCAACCCGAGTTCATCCTTTAGTGTCTTTATGCTAAAAGTAGACCACATATTCATCTACTTTGGCTCATTTTCCTTGCAGGAAAACCGCACTTACTGAGTGAGTCTTCGCTATTTGTGCTGTAATACTTAACGAAACGATTTGTCGCGAAGTGCGAATCTAACAGCCATGCCGTCGATGTATGCCATTGCATTTTGTGCATAGTTCCATAAAATAAATTTCTCACAACTGAAGAAACAAAAGGAAAGATAATTAAGGAATAAGACTACAAAGTTAATATAAACGTTTGGTTGATTTCAAGAGACTAAAATGAAATACAAGTTATAAATTCCCCCTTCCCCTACCACAAATCTCTATATATGGTACGCTGTAGCCGAATGGGCCGAGAGATTGTTGAAGTTTCAGTTACGTCGCTGATTTTAACAACGGAGCGGTCATTGGCTTGCGTAGTTAGTCCAGTCTTTTGCTACAGTCTTCAATCTCCCAAGGATTCAAGTCGCCCCGTGGAGTAGTGTGAAAGATTAAAGATGGGACTCCAATTCAGGTGTCGTCTTCGTCACTTGACCGAGATTCATATTTACATGGTCCGTCACCAGCAGTCCTCGTGTAACTTTTGTAACGCTACTAATCAATCAATCAATATTTATGATGAAACTCGTTATTAAATTATTAAACTACATTGCTATTGGGAAGGGAGGCCTTAATTAAGGTACACGAATACGTAGGGAGTACTTATTTTAAAAAAATATAATTTAAAGAAAAAGTGATGTTTTTTAATTTACGTTTCGATGTAAATAAGCAATTTTTGTTTTATATTTGCAATAATTATTTAAGATTCAGTAAATTAATAAATTTTTATAGAGAATTTTGAAGAAATTTGTGAAAGTTTCAAAAATGTGACATGAAAATATATCGACCTAATTTGTAGAAATTTAGTATCAAAATAATCTTTATTTATGTATGTAGAGCATGCACTAAAATCTTTGGGCTACTTAAATAAATAATAATTTCTGAGCTGGTCGAAGAGCCGTTACAAGAAATATGCCATAAATTGGAACATTGTTGAACAAATACTAGACCACACTTTTAAAAATATTCTTATTATGAACACTATTTTAGTTCCAGCTGTAGAAAGTATTATGAGAAAAGATAGTACCTAGATTCGAAGAAATTCAACTGTAATATTTTGAGGTACAATTTTTGGAGTTTTTAAAAACATGCTAAGAAGTGATTTTGAGAAAATTACATTTTTAATGCAATGTAAATACACCAATAGTCACATCTATATATTTCAATATATCCATGAAATTTCTTATTAAATTGAATTACTATCATGCTAATCACAGAGTTCGCATTGCAACAAAAAGGTATTTTGGAATGAACTTCCACGGAATTCAATAGAAACATTCATTTGCCTATTGTGTTTTTCCTGATAAGCATTTTTATCTACCTAAGGAGCAATTCTTTTAATTAACCCAAAAATATCGTACCTGACCACTTTGCAAAAAGTTATCTTGTTTTTGCTTATATTTTTGATGTGTGATTACCACAAATAACAAACTTAATTTTCAAAAATATGTCATAAGAAATATCTTCTGATTTTTTTCATTGGATTGAATTAAAATATATGTAATATGTGTCTTATACCTACTTTCACCACTAATGAATAAAAATTTAAAAATTATGTCGTAATAAATATCCCCAATTTTTTTATTGGATTGAAGTGAAACAATTATAAAAATTAAGTATTTTATTTACTTATAGATTTATGTATTACCTTAAATCATATGCAAACTGGAATGAAGATATGACTGAAAATAAAAATACATTATTCAGAATTTTAAGAAAGCCGGAAGGTAGCCAATTTTTTTAGCTACTTAAGTGATTATTGTTTTAGGTGGATTACTTTTGGCGTGTCAGATCACTTTTCAATTTTCTATTGTTTGCTTTAGTTTTAAGTATATTTTGCTTAAATATATTCAATTTAATAATTTATCGTCTTGTTCCAACACTTTTTTTTGTATAAGTCCAATATCTTCGTATTTTGTTACGGTATTCTGACCATAAATGACTCTTACTCTTTTGAATCTCCGTCGACAAAATTTTACTTGTTGCAATTTCCTCCTTTCAACAGAATGTTGGAAAAGACGATACACACCATCAGGTCCAATAGCACCAGAGGACCTTATATGTTTTGCGCAGTTATGAATGGTGTTTAACTCTTCGTTTTTTGAATCGTAAAGTCTACAAACTTTTGACATATATTCTAAGGTCTTATACTTTTCCAGAATCTCTTTAGATAATTCCCATTAACGGATGAATAACCTTTCCTTTACCATGTGCCATCAACCGACACACCACATTGAGATAACTCAGCGTCATTTCCATTGGAGCTTCGTTCATTGCATTGCATGCTACGTAGCTGGTAGCAACTTCACTTTTTCTGAAGGAAAGCAAACGCTTTCTTTGGCGGTAAATTTATATTGATAGCAGAACAAAGTTTTTTGGCCCCGGAATATCCTTTACCAATGACTCCCATACCAAACACAAATACATGATTAAAATTATTCCGATTGTTTAGGTTCTCAGAATTGAAGAAAGAGAAGGAGTAGTCACATTTTTCACATTTTAAAATCATGTTCATGGTCAATCCAAACACAGACTTACACCACATTAACTCTTCTTTCAAAACATACAAGACAACGTAATAAAGAAATTATATTGCTCAGAATTTCTAAGTTAAAAATCACTTTTTTTTCATCATTTTCTAGAACATCTGTACATTTTAAAGAATTGATTAATTTTGTTTCACTCAAACTTGAAATACCTGAATATGTTCTAATTTTTTCGTTATAGGAAACAAACTTTGTTAGAGCATCTATTTCCATTCAACTTATGTTTAAGAGAATAACACTTTTATTTTTGTTATTTCCCATGACTATAAAAAATACTAACGCCGTATAATAATTCAATGATATTGTATCGAATAAAAGCCGATAAATTTTGTTTTACAACTAAACAACGTTTGGCTAATGCAAAGAATAAAGAAAACTATTAAACCTAAGCCATGTTTTAAAAAATGAGACACAATAAAATCGATTTATTCCGAAATAACAGCAAGTACATTAAAATGAATATGAACAACTATTCAGAAGGATCAAATGATGCATTTGCATGAAAAAAATATTCTTCCAACGTATTATCACCAATTTAATGTTAATTTGAACGTCATTTCCAATCCAATGAAATCTGGTTCATTTTTCATTTCAACAATATTTTGTCTTCCCTCGACTTCAATTTGAGATGAATTCCTTTGGGAATCAGTAAACCAGGACCAAGATGGAACTCTAAAGGCACCTGAAATCATAAGAACACATCTTAAACTTCTTAACACGCAAACACTATGTTTATGTTTCCTGCTTGGTATATCTGTGGAAATTCCGACATTTTCATTTGTTTGTATTTATCACAACATTTTAAATTGTAAAACACACTGTAAATTAAAAACGATATGGAGTTAGGGGACCGCGTGCACAACATGGGCTTCCACTCAGGTATTAAAGCCGAAGGTCCTACAAGGGATTTTGTACAAGCGTCCTGGTCAGTAGTATTTCATATTCGCAGTAGCATGCCTTTTGGGTAAACATAACACTTGTTTCTTGCCGTTTTTAACAGTGGACAACTTAGAATACAGTCATTAGGAGATTTTACAGTTCAAACTCATTTTTGTGTGATCTAATTATTACCATATATACAGTCAAACGAACTAATCATATAAACACAAATAACTTTGTTAGTCAAAAACTTACTTTCAATAATATAATTTTATAAGAAAAAACTGTCTTAAAGTGTACGCGTTGTCGTTAAAATTAAAATATAAGTTATTTCCTGTTTATGAACGTCGGGTGACTGAAATTACATTGAAAAAAGACATGACTTAGGTGATTCTCATTCAATTGTCATAGTTGGACCAAATTAATAACTATGTTAGAGAACTAAATTATAACGTTGTTCAATTTGATTAATTAGTTCACTTACATAACTAATAAACCACTAAAAAGCCTTTCTCCTTACAGAATTCAATTTTTTTTACACAACGAAGTAGAGAAGTAATTAAATAGTCAATGATCAAAACTTCATTGGAATCCAATCATTCATTCCATAGATGTTCCATAAAAAATAACCATTGGGTTCCTATACTTGCCTACTTTGTAGAAATAGTTAATCTGCTAACCTTTTAATATTTTTTTCATTCAGTTACAATATTTTAACATAAATAAGTCTTTGAAACACTTTCTGTGGTGGTTGAGATATGATCATTGTGAGCTCCTGATCGGCGTCGTCGAATCCTGATGCCAATAAGAACCCATTTATAGCAGAGGGGATGCACTTTATATCTGTCAGGACTCAATGACTCCTCACTGGGATGGGGTGGAAGTTTGTAGAATGGGGTACCGGCTCAGATGTCGCCCTCGCCACTTCAACGATGTTCAAAATTACATGTCCTATCTTCAAAAGCTGTTTTATCTCAACACTTTTATTATATTGTAACATTTTAAATACAACGCGAGAATGTTTTTTTTTTCAATTTATCATTAATATATAAGAATAAAATCAATATCTAATTATATTATTTTTGTTTATGTAATACCGTGTTTTTGGAGTGTTCATAGTTGACAATCGTAAGGTAGTATACATTTCTTTAATGCCTTTGGCGTTGTCTTAATTGTTTTATTATCATTAGATATATGAAGCTCTATTAGGCATTGATTAGCGTAATTATCCATGAAATGCTTTAAAAAGCAATCCTCAAAAGATTTACGCAGTCATTTGTCTCAAGGAGGCATTTTGTCATCATCTTTAATGCAGAATTCTATTTATGGAATATCACGATATTCTCAATTAAGGAATAATTGAAGCTTAAAAAACAATTACGGTACACTCAGTAAGTAAAGATTTTTTTAAAAAATTTACTACGCAAATAAATTAATCCACTATAACATTATAATTTAATTCCTTTCGTAGATTATGTAAATTTTACTAATCTATATTTTAAATTTTTATAAAGGATTCATATGAACAATCCTTCAAATTCGAAAATAACAAAAAGAGGTAAATAAGTACAGTAACAGAATGATATTCATATTTTATAAGGTCCATTAATTATAGACCTTACAGAAGCCGTAACTCCAGCGATCCTAAGTATCCGTATTTCAAATCAGGTAACTGAACAAATTTTTTCTTATTCCCCACCGGTATGTTCGAGTCCAACAGCTGAAGTTATTATCGCAATAAGAGCTCTTTAATACTGTATTTGACGTCTTGCACATTCTGAAATCCGACACCAATTTTCTCGCGTGGATGCGAGTGATTGTATCCAGGTCGGAGATGGTTCGTGTGTAGGTTAGGTGAAAGAAAATCTTCCATTCAAAAATAAACAAGTTATCACTGAGTTATCACAAGTTATCACAAGTTATCACCTGCCACTGAGCTCTTTGTTTAAAAGCGACGCCCTTTCTGAGCTGATTGTATACAAACAGCGCCCTCTGGTAGCATGGGGACACAACGGCATGATAATCATCTAACAAGCGATACAACGCTGCTGGCATTCTCATTGAGTCTTCGCCGTCACTGTCAGTTTTCGTTTCAGTGCTCTGTTTCTCGTTTTTCAGAGGAATGTGTTCTCCATTTGCACCACATTACAATTGTATGCGTATTCGTACTGAACCGTCACGTGTTCTCTAGATCCAGCGGATGATAATACGTAAGCATGTCACCTGAATACCTCGTTACAACTCGCTTTAACTATAATTGTATTTCATTGATTTCCTTCCATATTGTGCATTTTTTTTATCAATATTGCACTTATAATGTTCATTGTTTTGAATTGAATTTCAGCTGCTAGAACGAGAAGAAATACTTATTTCGATGCTTATATCGTCTCTAAAAATGTGCAGTATGTAAGGTAACATATCCATTACGCTCTTCACTCATATAAATATTTATATGTGGTGATTTATCTGTATTAAAATATAGTCACTGTTAATCCTTTATGGCCTGGAATATGGCGGATTAAAGAAGGTCTATTGCAAGACATTGAATCAACATTGAATATTGCTTTGTTACCAATAGACTAGCTTAAAATAATTCCTCATCAAAACTTTGAAATTAGAAAAAAAGGCTGATCAGGTGCATCCGACAGAAGAGACAAGATGACAAAGGCGTAGGTTTTTTTTAACTGACATCATTACCTATATTTTTATTTGCATTGCAATCGATATTGCAGTTAAGACTGTTGTTTTAATGAATAATATAAGCGCAAAATAAAACAAATTTTTAACTTCATCGACTCAAAAGGGTCAATTCTTCGCAATATGACCTACAGAACTACAGCAGAATTTCGGGATTTAGAGTAGTTTTACCTTCGTCTCTGAGCATCTGAGCATTTCGAACTGGGTGACGGTGCATGCAAGGCAAATTTTTATCTGCATGAGAGCAAATCGCATCCCCACGCAGTTCCTGGGTCCCGCCCCGAAAGGAAGGTAGGCATATGGATCCCTTTTGGCTCGCTCCTCTGCGGTGAATCTGAGAGAAAAATGATGAAATTACTGTTAAAAACATGTACCTCTAACATTTTCACAAAATATTTTATACAACTAGATGTGAATATCAGTTTCTAAGGACTGCATACAACTAAATACATTTCATTTTGAAATATTGGATATTTATTAAAATAATCATTCAATCTTAAAGCATGATGCTTTTTGAAATTAATTATAAAAACTTCTGAGCTTTTATTGTAATAATTTATTATTTGAAATGTCACATAATTTAATATCATTTAGAAGAACATTGCAGAATTAGTTCCGAGCAAGTTATGAATTGAATGTAATATTATTATAATATCACAGTATTCTTTCATAATATAATTTAATATTAAGTTGTAAAATATTATTTGCTGCAATTATGATTGGTAAAAGATACGAATAAATCCTTTTGCGTTTTACCATCAGCGAGTGCAAGCAATATTTGTTTATAACAACAAATGGAATTGCAAAGAAAAGTTTGTGTTATTATTGTGTACTCCCGTCTGTTAAATGGCACCAAAACGAATATGACTCTGCTTCATAGGTCAGTTTTCATAGTGGCAGCGTCCAGTTGTCGTTGCATTTTGTTTCAAAATGTCCCCATCATTGAGAATGGATTCATCACTGTGCACCAGAAACCCATCAAAAATCAAAATAAAGAGTAACTACAAAGCAGTCAAAACACGAAAAATTATCGTTAATACTATAGTTTTTCCAGAGGCGAAGGGAAATCTACTGTTGGACATGTTGGAAAAACGATTGATGCACAACATCGCATTGAGTTACCCCATTTCTATTCCTAACACTTCTTGATCATTGTCAGTACAAACACAATACATGTATTTTTATAACTTTTATCCATTGTGCAATGCATTTCCATAGGTGTTAATTACTGAGAACATATATATTGAATGACACAACAAGGTAATTTTTAAAAATATATGTTAGAGTTAATAATATATTTTTCAAGTTTATAATAATGACTTGCCTTAAGACATTCTAATTGTTATTTTGAAATTTTGGTTTAAAATTCAATTGTAAATAAAATATGCGATAATTTGATTTTCTTGAATAGAAAATAAATTAAGAGAATAGAATAAATTCTTGAATCACAAAATATTTTTCAAAAATCATTAATGTTTTTAATTTTCCATAAGTTATCTTAGGTTTCTTATTGTGTATTTAAACAAAGGCATGTGGTCAAGCATAAAATCTGTTCGAATGAGAACAAAAAATACTTTACCTGTCAGGATCAAACTTTTCTGGATCTGGAAACAGTTTCGGATCGTGCTGAAGTGCATAGTTCGGAATGGAGACGATCATCCCCTTCGGAAGAGTGATACCTGTGTCTCCGAGTTTAAAATCAGCTTCCGTTAGTCGTTCTAGTCTACAATAAGATGAAGTATTTGTGCTCATTTTGTTTCTTATATTGCTTATCTCAAAATGTATTTTACACATAAAAAGCGAGGAATATGAATATCTATCTTTAACGGTGTTTGAAATGTTAGAACAGAGAGAGTTTCTGAAATTAGTTTAACTCATTCGAAGTGCAGCGAATTTCTCTCACACTCATATTGTGCTGTCGTCTACCAGACGTTTAATATTCGCAATCATCCTGTTCATCCTAAAAAGTGTTTGTTTACTTTTGTCAAATGTCCACAACTCTTTTTATTGGAATGGAATGAAACACAATAAAAATTACGATAAGAAATTATTCTATCTATACATTCTTCTCCGACAATAATTTTCGAAATTCTACACGTGTCAATTTTTTTAACCTTTTTGTGTCATTTATAATCCAAGAATAATATTCATTTTATTGCAATAATATTATTCGTCTAGATTAATATTATTGCAAAAAAATTTTTTACTGTTCTTTACTATTTCGTTTACAATTTATTACATTCAAATAAATATTGTGTGTGTATATGTGAGTGTGTGTATGTACGTGTGCGTGCGTGCGTGTGTATGTGTGTGTAAATACGTGTGCGTGCGAGTGCGTTTGTATGTGTGAGTGTGTATGGTCTAAATTTCAGAAGGAAACAAAAATTCTTTAGAATCAATATTAGTGATTTGAAAATGTTTGGTGAGCTAGAGTTTTAACGCAGTTAAATATCATTTTGCTTGCAAATAGTTAAATGGTTGCATTTTAATTTTTACCTTCTTCGTAGCATTGGAATGCATTAAGTCATTATAAATTATGAGTATGAATTCGTGTTCTTTACATGAAGTTTAAAATTTCAAACGGCAATGTAAATATTCCACGCTTCAACTAACAAATTATCTATCAAAAACCCAAGTAGGAGAATATAATTTATGAATCACAAATGGCAACGAATTAATGAATTCGTAAAAAAATGTTAAGGAAGAATACGGAAGCAAATACGCGCCTAATGTTGTCCTTCGAGAAAGGATGGATAACTAGAGAAGGCTTCAATAGCACGAGATCGATCTTCAGGAGAAATACTAGAGTGCATGACTAAAATTCGAGGAGATATTCATTATAATTTTTATTATTCTCTTCATGAAATTAAGATTAGCGTTATATTCGGATTGCATCATGACGTTAAAAGGGCCGAAACATTAATATCTTTTTTCTTCTTTCTATTTATACGTAGAATCATCATTTTCTCTGAAAAAATGTGAGACCCCTATTTGAAGTTTGGCTGAGAAACTGATAGATCAGACGAAAGGAAGTAAGAGATGAGGCAGATAGTGTTAAAAGATGTTCCAGTGTAATGAAATTTGTAGCAGAAGAATCCACACACTCTAAGGCCAACAAAGTTTATTTACTGGTTATATTAGGCCTTACAAATCTCAGATGTAACAAATGAGATTTGAGTGCCCGAGGATGAGAAAAGGTGAAACAAACTGTCATTAAAACAATCACACGTTAAGTATTGGTTGACCAATACTGGTTGACATGGTGAAGTCTACTACTTTTGATTTTTTATAATTTCCTTTTAATTACACTAATAATTCAATTTTCTATGAGATTTCCTGCCAAACACATTAGAAAGTAATAAGGAGAACTTTTTCTTAAAGCATTCACTGATCTCATCAGTTCTTCGATGTGCATTCATTACATTGTTGTTTTTGATACAGAATATTTCTGAAATATTTTACTTTCTCTTTAAAATTCATATGTGAATAACAAGTGGAAAGCTTCACATGTGGAAGATTTCAATAGCTATTTTTAAAAAATTTCTTGTTAATATAATAATGCTGATGCAGAAAGTACCATCAAAGAAACTGGTGACTGTACAATCAATCTGTGTTTATAAATGTTCCTCGAACATGGTCACTTTTAACATTCTGGAGAAAGGGAAATGGGTGCGTGGTATGACCACCTGAACTTTTTTAACAATTGATGAAGAGAAATAGAAACCATTGTTATCGGTTGGTTGTATGGCTAATAAAGTAGAGAATTTTTGATTTTCCAAGAATTTAAGACAAAGGTTCCACATGATTCTTAAAATGGCGTTTTAAATTTTTTTAATTAGCGGGAATAATTAAACTGAGTGAGCACGAAACTGGAACATTCCTTAGAAAATTTTCAAATGTTGATAAAATCTAAATTCAAAAAAAATCTTTTTTTAATAAATAATACAAGTTTATTGTTAAATTATTTTGTAATAATTCAATGAAGTTACTCTAATGCTCTTATATTAATTTAGGTGTTTGCATAGTTAAATTCAAAAAACACATATTCAAATTTGTAGTATTCGATACAACATAAAAATATTATACGAAACTTCTGCAAGTATTGAAAATTAAAATGTGGGAAAAACAGTGTTAAAGTTTAATATTTGCTTAAAGCCGCACACCAGTTGAACAGGTTTTTTAACAAAAATTATTCTAATTATGACGTTTCAAGTGTTTAGAGTAAGTTTCCACACACGCTTTTAGAGGTGTTGTGTAAAATCAACATGTAAAGACAGAGAAACCAAAAACACATTTGATTTTGTTAAGATGGTACTCTGTTGGAAGATATTTGGTATTCCCTTAAAATTAACCTGTTTTTAAATATTCCTCTCGGTGCCCCAACAATATTTTGCTATGTAAATAGAGTTTCAGCACTGTTAAATCTCCTTCAACGATATTTCAAATCTTCTACCAAACCCTTTCGACTTTCAGAGAATATAGGGATACAATAATATAAATCATGAAATTCTTAGTATAATTAGAGCTGCAAGAAAACCATTTTAAAATATAAAAGCTTATGAGTGAAATAATTTGCAGAAACAATGAGAAAAGCAAAATTAAATTTTTTGATCTTTGGAGTTCGTTAAAGCGTTTTAGTTGTTAAAAAATAAAACAGTATTTTTTATAATGATTGATTCGTTTCTTTAAAGAACCAAGGGGACAGTGGCGACGAACCTCTTACAGCAATCTCGGTCACATGATGGGAGCACACATCATCTATCCGGAATACGTGGTGTACAGTGGTGTCAACGAACGGCTGATCTGACCTCTCGATTACAGACGATTTTGTGGATGACTAGAAGGTGAAAATTCTAGTTTTGTCTCGACAATTAGAAAAAATATGTAATAGAAAAGAAACAGATGAATGAGGAGTTGAAGTACGTAATAAAATTACCCATATCTTCATTATAAATCAACATAAATTCTTGACTAAAACAGTGAATCATCTTTTAATGCTCCTTCAAAAACAATCGAATTCTAATATTTCGTTCTGATATATATATATATATATATATATATATATATATACAGAGAGGAAAAGAGAGACAAAAAAAATCAAAATGATAAAAATATTGACTAAAAAAAAATCCAAACATAATTAAGAACAAAGAAATTAAAAGAATGTGCAAAAATATACATACTACAGTATCCGTATTTCACTCATAGGAAGATTGTTACCATCAAACTAGTTTAACCTTCTTTATTAGGTCCTTGGCGCGAAATCTCTTCTTGACTTACGGTTCCATTTTTCATTAATTTTTTCAATTTGTTTTCAACAATTCGTTTTTTGGACTTAGTTTCAAGTATTTTTTGTCTAATTATTATATATATTATCAAATATTTTATTATATATATATATATATATATATATATATATATATATATATATACATATATATCAACAACTTTTCAAACGATTTGATGCTTTACTGTATTTTATATAATTTTTTATCACAATTATCTTTTTAATGATTTATCATGATTGCTTTTTTGTTACTTTTTACTTTGTATTTTACTTTTAATTTTTCCCTTGCACTTTGTACTTTTGCAATTTGAATGCAGAGTGACATCACAAATTATTTCACTTTTCATTTGGCGGAGGAAGTCAGCAATTCAATTAGAATGATATTGTCCAATCGTCCAATGAATAGAAGGTCAAACAATAATGATGACAAAGTTTTTTCATTCAGGTCCAACAACTCCTATCCTTCTCTCTCTGCGGAAAAGTCCCTCTCTCAACGCATCTGATCTAATATTTAATAAATAATTCTGTACTTACCAAAACAATCAGGTTCGAGTACTTCGAAAATTTATTGATAAGGGCTCGAACCCTATGTTTTCTTCCATTGAAGAGAGTCTGAGTAAAGGTCTCTAGCTCAACGCATGTATAATACAAATGGGTCATTCTGAAAACTTCTGCTCACTGTTTTCACCGCCATACCCTCAGCATTAATATTAAATTCTTCACTGCTTGTAGATGCAATTCTTCAAACCTATTCACCATTCCTGAATATCTCTTATTTAAGCTACATATGACACATTTAACATAGGGCAGAGATTTACAACAAATCAGATCACATTAAAGATGCAGTTGAAGAGGAAAAGACGTAAGAGATCACTTAGAAAATACATCTCGTTTAAGGCAAACTACAGATTTTTAATATTATTATTTTGTTCATGTCAGAATATGATGAGAGAATCACTTCTTATACATTTTACTAAAAACATGCAATAAAAAGGGCGTTTCAACTAACAATATATATAATGTATATTTCTCTCTTTTCGTAAAAGTATTGCAAAATTTTTTTCAAACTAAAAAAAAAAAAATTTCATACAAATATAACTTAAAATGTTTAAATTTACTCTGAAATAACTATGTATATCTCAGTCTAAAATGGCATGCAAAGAACTTTGTCAAAGCAACGTTTTGTTTTTGTGCCATTTTTAAGCAATGATGACGTGTGCTCTTATCTCCACAGTAATGTCGTCACTCGAGGCACAATTTAATCGGTCTTTCAGTGTCTTGGATTTGACGGCGAATCAAGCGACGCCTTTTAAACTTTCAGGAATTTTATGAAGGTAACCGATGGAGTATCGTGGATTGAAAGGTTATACAGTAAATAAAAATGTTTAACGACGATGCTCAAGCAACAATTCAAAACAAAAGTGTTTCATTTAGCATTTGTTGCTTTACAAATAATTAAAAATTAGCAGCTGAAACATAATTATATTCCTTTTAATTTCTTGCCATTAATTTAATTTCTTTTATTTAGGAAGTTTATTGAGGAAAGCGTCATTCTTTTATTTTCATTAGAGTTATTTTCCTATTGCGTAAAATATTTCAATGGGGATTTTTGAATATATTTGGTATTGTAATGCTGTACTGTTTGAGCAAATTTCTTTACCTAGGGGATGGTGGATAGATTCGTAGGGTTTCTGATATAACATTGTCAAGATACTTCATATCTTGGAGGGCTTCGTAAGTCAGTTCACCCTATAAAAGAGCATGAAATGCATTAAAAATATATCAATAACTATGAAAAGTTCTATAGTTTCATAAACAAAAAAAAATGTCACAATTTATTTTTAACAGGCCGTTGAAAATTGAGCATTTTATTTTTTAAAAAACACTAACATTTAAAGCAAATTTACTTTCCGCTCATGCTTTGGATTTTTTTCTTGCATTATAATGTAATTTTAGGATTAATGCAGAAATGATGCTTTGCAAGTTTTTTTTTTAATTTGATTGAAATTATTTTTACAAAGTTAACTATTCAAATTTACTGTCAAATTGTATAGAATTGATTTAAGGTGCAATTATTTCTACGTAAGTACTGAATCGTATACTTCCAGAGGTCTGCGACATTTGCTATAATTAATTTAATGTTTTGTAAATATATGATGATTAAATCTTAGTATAAATTAACAAATAAAAGTTATCAACCCTTAGACATTATACTAAAGAAGTATATTATGTTGAAATTTTTTTTTTCGTGCCTTTCGTGGCTAAGTGAAAAAAGACCTGGAAATTTGAAATTTGTTGCGCTCTAATAGAAAAATGTGAATATTTTAAATTAAATTTCCGAAATGGGGTGGGATGGGCTAGGAAATGTTATGAAAAAGTAACGTTTTTTTCCCTGTAGTGTTTCTTTTTCTTACTTAATATTAAAATGAATAAGTAAAAGGGCGTTAAAATGCTCTATTCGTGAAGAGCACTTTAAAATAATATCTAATATGTCTTGAGGGAGAAGTGGGAAATGGAAAATAATAAGAATCAATTGAGATAGTTTGGTACTGAAATATGAAATTGAAAAAAGCTCACTTTATGTCTTTGCAGAACTTCACGCAGTTCTTCGTACAAAGTGTTTTGGATGCCCGGATTCAAAGCCAACAGGTAAGAGGCAAAGGACAGGGTGGATGCAGTTGTGTCGTAACCAGCCAAGAAGAAGATCACGCACTGTCCCACCAGCTCGTCCAGGGAGAGTGCTATAATGAAAAGAATACAATAATCGACAAAAATATTTTTAAAAAATCTCAGGTTCTATTAAAATAAAAAGATTTATCATTCAACAAATTGAACGCAGTCCGTGATAAAAATGACATTTTTATATAAAAGGCCTGCAATGCTTATTTTTTTAATCAAAAGAAATAAGTAAGACAAAAGGTTCTTATAAACATTATTAAAATGCATTGAAGAGCAACTGCACTAGGGTCAGCAAATGTGATTGGCTGTGAAAATGAAAATCAAAGGACGTGTCGTTAAAAGAAGCTTTGCGAACGGAATTATTCGTCGATTCCTAACCCCTCCTGCCCTGTGAAACAGAATCCCTTGATGAATTCATTAATTTCTTTGAAACTAATGAATTTAGATATTAATTAATTTATTATTAACTATACACGGCCAAATTATCTAATCGTATAGTGAAGAGAAGAGACTACGATCATAGGTTGGAGTGAAGATCAAATACTCAAATGAAAAACTATCATTTGAAGTATCAATAAATTTACTTAAACATTTTGAATCAAAGTTAATATTATAAATCTTCTATTTTATATTATAAATCTTCTCTAAAGGTAAGCATCAAGTAATTTTTAATGTTTTACTGGGTCATTTTTAATGTTTTTATTTTTACATATATCATATAAAAATAAAAATGACTATTATTTATTAATGTTGAATCTAATGAGTGAAAATTATTCATCTGAATTTTTTTCACGCAGCCTAAACAGTTTTCTCTTCTATTAGTGGCTTAGTGTAATTTACCTGCAGTCACCGTATTCAATCAGCCCGTCTCCTATATCATTGAATACAAGTACCTTGGGATGGTTTTAGACACCAAATTCCATTTTGCCCACCATATCCGTTCCGTTCATCAAAACGCTATCAGAATGAGCAGAAAATCCACTCTCTTAAATTCTCGAAAGAGTAAGCTGGCGATCAGGCACAAGCTTCTGCTCTACAAATCCCTCCTACGACCAATCATGTTGTATGCTTCACCCATCTAGGCGAACGCCACAACGACACACTTCAAGCAATTGCATTTCTTTCAAAACATGCCCCTTAGTAAAATTACCTACTGTTGCAGGTACGTCCAGAACGTAGTCCTACAGAGAGATCCCAAAGTAGAACCTATCCTTGAATTTATCAAAAAACTATCCCAAAATTTATTACTTAAAATTCAAAAAATTCCTTATGAACTTTTAAAAAATCTTCCTTCTTCAAATCCATCGCTTCCATTCTCTCAAAAAAGACATAAATCAGCTTTGGAGCATAATCGTCACCACTTCCCGACACTTAAAAGAATAAGCAAGACTTGACTTAAAATATTAAGGATGCAAACCATTTATTTTTCAAAACTTTCGTTGGACTTCATTTCAAATAATTCCTCGCCCCAAAATAAATTGCCACAATGGACAACTGTTTTTTGCAGTATGATCATTAATTTTATTCAATTCCCATAATTAATTTAGGCTTTTTT
The DNA here is from genome assembly GCA_019974015.1 of Nephila pilipes. Classification (NCBI taxonomy): domain Eukaryota; kingdom Metazoa; phylum Arthropoda; class Arachnida; order Araneae; family Nephilidae; genus Nephila; species Nephila pilipes. The sequence goes on from BMAW01091370.1 coordinate 151,304, forward strand.
CCACATAATTTCATTGCAATTTTTTAATAAATTCAGTCTTTATAGATTCTTTCTCTCCATAGAGGGCAGCAAAAGAAAAAGCTTCATACTATATACTCCTTTCTAAATAACTCTCCACCTCTCGCGTTCCTCCTAAATCTTTTCAAACAAATTCATTCTTCTTTAGAAGACCTACGTTATCTACGGATTTATTTTAATACCATACAAAAAAAAATTCTATTCTCTCATCTCTTGAAACCTATGTGGGCTTCGGCTGATGTCACCTCCAGTGAGATGCGCTTCTGAAAACACAGGCATCTCTCTCAGTTCTCCAGGGAGAACAATTACGTGATGGCACAAACAAGGCAGTGCCTTCTTTTTGTCCAGTCGCGGTGGTATTTCTCCGAGAATCAACTCTTTCGGCGACGGATTCTCACCATCGCTACCTTTACAAAGCGTTTTTGTGCTCTTTCTATCTAGGATAAAAAATCAATCTTTAGAAACTTTTCCTTTAGATTAAGTACTTTTTTTTATAAATTAAAATGAAGGGATAAATTTAATTTCTCTTAAATAGGAATCCCGTAACTTTATGCAGTAGGTCATAGGCAAGTCTAAACCCTATTTTTATCAGTATTAAGCAGCTTTTTGTTTTCGTTTTAATTCTTACCCTTTCATTCAACTTAACATTTCACATACAGTGATGCGCTTGAAGTTATCAGCTGCTACATTTCAAACTAAGGCCATTAAAATATTTCGACAGTCTTATATTATAGTATAGTACATATTTTCTTAAATCTATTTATGAGTTTACTAATTTTTCACAATTACCTAGAAACAGATATAAATAATCTTATATTTAAAGAACAGTTTATAATTAATGTGAAATTCTGCCACGCATATATAAATAAATTTGCCTTTCTATATTTTCAAAAATTTTGGACTCTACTATGACACTAGTGACTAGAAAACGGTATTTGAACTATGGTGTTAAATAGATTTAGAGAAAAATAATGCGACTTGTGAATTAATTCGGTATGCGGCTAATCATAGTTTAATTTACTCAAAAATGTTTTATTTGCTTTTTGTTACCTATAAACGAAGAACTTGCGGAACAAATGTCGCTCAACAAGTAACTATTCGAAACAGAATGAAATCGAGTCACTCGTAATGTGACCATAAATTTATAGTTGGAATAAATAATTAAAATGCTCATTTCTGCAGGAACTTGGAATGCGGGAGGTGAATTAGAGAATCTGAAAAAATGTGATACAAAAAGTGCAAAAATATTTTAAAGTTATTCTGAACATTGAGAATATTTCTCTACTTTAGTAATGAAGATTTAAAATACAATCTTTTCATCAGTGAACAAATCACTATTTTTGGAATTCATAAGCAAACTGAAAATTTATGCAGAAATGTCAACCTGAAATTTCCTTGATGAATTGATTTCCAAATCGGAGCTTTCTTCGTAGCTATCCAAATGTATTATTTTTATGCTTCTGTTTTCTTTGGCTATCATTATACGGTAACCTTGCTTGAAATGTTAAAGCATGCTGCAGTCTTGTATTTAGTACGTTCAATCGCTTTCTTTAATTGTCATTACGCGCGCAGTTCAGTGCACAGCGGGTGTTATACTTCAGCTATCACTCAAATGCATCCGCCAGTAACAACAAAAGCATCTTTCAAACGCATTTTAGCGATTGGAGTCATATTTCCCTTCCATTATCCTTATGGGCATTTCCTGGACGCCAATTGATTCGAATAATTCAATTTTCAATAATGCAAAGCAAAGTTCACACTTTCGTTAAAGTCCGGTGAAAAAAAGGGAGAGAAGAAGTGAGACTGAAAGATAGGAAATGAATATAACTAAGATCACGGTAATCAGAAGAATGTTAGTGTGATGTGCGCGGAAGTATTTTGGCGCGTGTAGAAGATTTGGTGAGATTGGGACACAAAGCTGTTGGAGCAATATTGCAGGAATGTACTCGCATCTTGTTCTGGTAAGAGTATTCTCTGATAGATTGCAAAAGTTGTTAGTACCCGTAGAAAGGATATTAACTGCGGAAAACATTCCCCTTTTCTGAGGAGTAAATAAATATATCAAGAATATAACTGACTATTTTAATAAATTAGTCTGTGTTTGAACTTCAAAGGAAATTTAGATCCCATGATTTACTTTTAGATCATAAGCGAGACAGGTAACAAGATAACGCTACATTCTTACACTCACTAATGTGCAACCCTAGGCAGACAGAAAATTATTGGAAATTTTTCCAGAATAAAATTACATATGAATTATAAATGAGTTTTACAACGATCCTTGTCCAGTGATAAAAAGAAATGCAATTATTTTCAGGAATAAATGAATGAATTTCATCCGTTTTGAGAGACATCAGTGGTAAACAATTTGTCAATAATTGCCGAAAACATGGAATCTATTCCAGTCATTGAACTTATGGAGAAAAGAAACTTGTTTGATATGTTCCTGATATAATGAATCAAGGTTGCTAATGAAAAGTCAGCATCAAATGATTTGAATGGACTTATTTTATCAAAAACGAGATATAGAGAACTGCAGTTATTTCTGAATGACAAATCATTTGTTCATTTTTTAATGACGATGGATTTCCCATTAAGAATATAGGCAACAAGCATTTGTAACTTGATTAGATTTCGAAATTGTTTCCTTACTATATTTATCAAATTTAATAAATAATTCGAGAAAATAATTTTATTTCAAAATACGGAGTACAATATCAAAGACGGAAAAGAGAGATTTAATCAAAAAGGTATGATGAAGAAATATTAGGGACAATTCTCCGGAAGATTCAAAATCCAGAATTTGATTTAAGCCAATGATTTTAACTTAACTTTGTACTCCACTGTATATTAAACAAAATTAAACCTCAAAGTCATGACGTTGTGTCGTGAGATAAAAGGAAGAGAGAGATTAAGTTACCTCAAGTTAATTCCAAATCAATTACTACGTTTTAAATGTATTAAATCCCAAGACATTTCGACCACTGCACATCTCTATTGCTGCCGCAAGGTATGCAAAATTAAATAATTAGAACAGTGTTTCATTGCATTATTCTTAAATCGGATCAGATAAAGCTGAATAAACGATAAACATTCTAAACGGAGTATTTTTAAGGTATCTCAGGTTTCAGACGCCAAATTCCATTTTGCCCACTTTATCCGTTTCATTCATCAAAACGCGATCAGAATGAGCAGAAAATCCACTCTCCTAAATTCTCGAAAGAGTAAGCTGGCGATCAGGCACAAGCTTCTGCTCTACAAATCCCTCCTACGACCAATCATGTTGTATGCTTCACCCATCTGGGCGAACGCCACAACGACACACTTCAAGCAATTGCATTTCTTTCAAAACATGCACCTTCGAAAAATTACCAACTGTTGTAGGTACGTCCAGAACGAAGTCCTATAGAGAGATCCCAAAGTAGAACCTATCCTTGAATTTATCAAAAAACTATCCCAAAATTTATTACTTAAAATTCAACAAATCCCTGATGAACTTTTAAAAAATCTTCCTTCTTCAGATCCATCGCTTCCATTCTCTCAAAAAAGACATAAATCAGCTTTGGATTATAACTGTCACCACTTCCCGACACTTAAAAGAATAAGCAAGACTTGACTTAAAATATTAAGGATGCAAACCATTTATTTTTCAAAACTTTCGTTGGACTTCATTTCAAATAATTCCTCGCCCCAAAATAAATTGCCCCGATGGACAACCGCATTTTGCAGTACGATAATTAATTTTCTTCAATTTCTAAAAATTAAACAGTTTTCCACATAATTTCATTGGAATTTAATAATAAATTCAGTCTTTATAGATTCTTTCTCTCCATAGAGGACAGCGCGAGAAATAGCTTCTTACTCTATATGCCTTTCTAAATAACTCTCAACCTCTCGCGTTCC
>BMAW01091384.1:1619-13240 GCA_019974015.1 Nephila pilipes
AGCTCCTCCAGCACCTGTGATGGTATCTCCTCCAGCACCTGTGATGGTTTCTCCTCCAGCTCCTGTGGTGGTTTCTCCTCCAGCCCCAGAGACTCTTGCAAATGTGGCGGCCCCTGCTCTACCTGAGCCTACCCTGACCGACAATGAGACATACAATGAGTTAATGGATGCGGTGTTTGCTCCAATTGATTTCTCCCAGCTTCAATTCTTGGATGAATACTCTGTGCCAGAAACGATTCCCCCGCCTCCCGTCCACTCCGACGAGCCCCAGGTGCTTCACACCGTACCACCCATTTTCCAGGAGGAGGAATTACTATCTTTTCTGAATGGGTTTGAAACCAGCTTGGCATTGGAATCAACCGACGGGCCATTGGATTTGACCATGCCGAAAGACAATGGACTGAAAAAATGTAAATCATTTCAAATTGGGTTCAAACCCATCCTGCCCTTGGATCTAAGTTGTAAAAAAAATGTTTGTGTGTAAATACTTGTAAATTTTTTGTAAATAAAAAAAATGATTTATATCTGAAACTTGTGTCATTTTTTTGTCCAAACAAACACCAATCTTGGACAGAGGCTTTTTTCCAAATCTCCTCACGACGCCCCTTTTCTGAAAACCTTCCAAACTGTTTAGGTGTCATTTTTTTTCTTTGACAAAACAAGTCTTGAGACGATGGCGTCGCTCCAAAGTTTGTTGGAAGAATGTCGGCATCGGACCACCATTGTCTTTGGCAATGTGGGTCGGTGGCCGGATCGCGTCACGTATTACGAAGCCGATTATCCTTACCTCGTTTTGTTTGAACCCAACTTTGGCATTCACATTCCCCGCCTCATTGGAAAAACGGTGGTCGTCTTTACGAGTCTTTTGGATTTGACGTGGGATCCGGGTGTGGTCTTGCGCACGTTTCAACTCGGTCGTCCCCTGTCCCACCACGTCCAGGACGCGTTTCAACCCAAGCATCCGAATGCTTATGCCGTCGACGTGACGTCTTGTAGGACGTTGGCAGAGGCCTACGTTCGCTGGTTGACGTGGTTGGATGCGTGGGAAATGCATCGGGAGGACGCTCTTCCCTGGCGTATCGTGTGTCCCCAAAAATGGAAACGGACCTTGGAGACGCACGTGGAACGCTCCCATTGGCAGGCGTTGGCCCATAATCTACCAGATCAGTCGTTTGACGTCATCTTTCCGCTCCTCAAGAGTATATAAGGCGAGACACTCGCAGCAGCCACTCATTCTGATTCTTAACTCAGAGCTTTATACAATGCCTCGAGCAGCCATTTTTGCCCACGCAAACGTTTTTCAGCATCGGGGAAAGACGATCCCCATTGAACTCTCTGTGGCCACTATCCCTGAGGATGGTAGGGATCCCCAGGTGTGTGTGATCTCGGTCGATCACAGTAACCTGCCCGTGACCTCCAAAGATTGGAGAACCAACCGGTGGATCGACGACCGCATCCGCCTACCTCTGCAGATTCCCGGAGGATGTGCCCTGGAGCATCTCGCCTTTCATTTTTGGGGCAAATTGCATCATTTGGCGAAAGGGGAACTTGGCCTCGTCGTCGTGAAAGGAGACGACCAAAAGAGAATATTCCAAAGTTTGGGACTGTCCACAGTCTCCCTGGACACCTTGCCCAAATTTAGGGAGTTGGACGATCATACCTTGCCCGAATACCTACACGACGACGTACATGAGGAAGGTGACGTTTCCGAATGCACGATGGTAAAAAGCTACCGGTTTGCGAAATACCTCAGCCGTGTACAAAAGATCACCCTAGAACTGGAGCTGAAAACTTTGGACTAATGAACTTTTAAGAAAAAGTTATCACCGAAAAAAGGGGGACCGAGTCGACTGTTTTTTGTCGACTCGGTCCCCTTTTTTTCAAACCACACAATACGCCAAGGTTGGAACAGATCTCATTCAAAACTTGTGATTTACTGCAGAAAAGGTGAAGAATTTTTTCATAAGGTTGGAACAGATCTCATTCAAAACTTGTGATTTACGAGTGTGTTTACCGCAGAAAAGGTGATACATTTTCATAAGGTTGGTCTTTTACGTTAGGATCATAACCATGGAAGCCCTTCCCCAGCCACAGGATATGTTTCCTCAATCTGAACACTCCCTCTTAGCGACAGGATGCACTCTTCCTTCGCACTTCCGCTCCTGTCGGGTATAAAAGGCGAGTCGCTCGCAGCAGCCACTCATTCTGATTTTTGACTCAGAAAACTTAACAATGCCTCGATTAGCTTTCTTTGCCCACGCCAACGTGTTCCAGAACCATGGAGAGCCTGTGCCCGTGGAAATTGCCTTGGCGACGATCCCGGACGATGGGTCCGAGCCCCAAGTGCGAGTGATTACGGTGGACCATTCGACCTTGCCGAGTTCCTCCAAAGATTGGCGGACCAACCACTGGATTGCGGAACGGATCCACCTGTCGCTGCAACACGTGCCTGGCAGCGTTCCGATCTCTTACCACAAGTTCAGTGTACTACATCGGTACCGAGATCTGAAAAAAGATTCAGAAGGAGGGATCGTGGTCGTCAAGGGGGAGGATCAACGTAAAATGTTGGCCCCATATGGTTTGCCTGTGATCAACCTGAATCACCTGCCCAAGTACAAGGAGATTTGGGATTCGAATGTCCCACCCAATGTGCACAAGGAGGTGCACGTGAGAGGAGACGTGTCAGAGTGCAGCATGGTGAAAGCATTCAAGTTTGCCCGCTATCTGCAACATTTCCGTTCTGAATACGAATATGCTGATTCGGACTCGGACTAGGACTCTGATTTGGACTATTGAACTTTTTGTTTGATATGGACAATTGAACTGTTTTAAAAAAAGTTATCACCGAAAAAAGGGGGACCGAGTCGACTGTTTTTGTCGACTCGGTCCCCTTTTTTTCAAACCACACAATAAGCCAAGGTTGGGACAGATCTCATTCAAAACTTGTGATTTACGAGTGTGTTTACTGCAGAAAAGGTGAAGAATTTTTTCATAAGGTTGGACTTTTACATTATGATGACAACCATGGAAGCCCTTCCCCAGCCACAGGATGTTACGTTTCCTCAACCCTGAACACTCCCTCTTATCGACAGGATGCCCTCTCCCATTACACTTCCGCTTCTGTCGGGTATAAAAGGCGAGTCGCTCGCAGCAAAAGACATTCTGATTTTTTTTTGACTCAGAGCTCTCTTTTGACATGTCTCGCATTGCCTTCTTTGCGCATGCCAACGTGTTCCTGTACTCTCGGCAACCCGTGCCGATTGAAATTGCCTTGGCCCGCATCCCTGAGGAGTATGACCGAGATCCCGAAGCGTACGTTTTGACCGTGGACCATTCCCACCTGCCGATGAATGCCAAGGACCGGTACACTCACCGGTACATGCATCAGCACCTGCACCTGCCGCTGGACATCCTGAGAAGTGTGCCTCTCGAATGGGTGTCGTTTAGCGTGCGGGGACTGTACAATCACCTGGACCAAGAAGAAGGAGGGGTGGTGCTGGTGAAGGGCACCGAGCAAAAACATCTCTTTGCCTCGTTTGGATTGCCGGTCGTGTCGGTGGAACACCTGCCCAGGTACAGAGACTTGTGGGGTACCGACGTACCCATCTATGTGCAGGACGACGTGCATATGGAGGAAAACACCTCCGAGTGCTGCTTGGCCAAAGTCTATCGATTTGCCCGATACATGCAGCAAGTGGAGCGATTGAACAAGGAATTACAGCACAACCTGCTGCGCCTGGAGTATTAAAAGAGACTGATAAAAACTTGGACTGAATTAATGGACTGGAACCGAAAAAAGGGGGATCGAGTCGACTTGTGGTGTCGACTCGGTCCCCCTTTTTTTGGTAAAAAGAATGTGCCAAGATTGGAATGTAACTTTTTTCAAAACTTGTAAAGACCCATGAGATTGTATCCATAAAACTTTTGTTTCATTGACCTGGGTCGTGATTGGAATGTAACCTTTTCAAAACCCATGAGATTGTATAAGGTTTCTGTATCAATAAAATTTTTGTTTCTTTGACTTGTGTCGTGATGATTATTCAAACCACCCCTCTCGAGTAGAATACTCACTCGCCCTTCTATGTGAAAAAAAAATTTTAAGCTTAAGACTGCACAGCACTGTAATAATTCTTTACCGTATTTACGTAAAGGTGAGCTCAAAATGACGGTATTTTGCCTCATTGAACCACTTTTAAATAAAAAAAACGTGTTGGGATACGCATTGAAATCCCCCTCGTTTCATTTCAGGTCGTTTTCCGTTTCCAGTCATTTTTTGAAAGGGTCACGGTGCTCAACTATTTTTTCGACCGACTGTATAAAGGTATTCTAAAGGAAAGGTATCTTTCTTCTATCCACAAACTGAAATAATGGCTGCAAATTTATTTGGTTTGCATACAGACATTTTGTTATAACTATGAAAACATTCTAATTTAACGGCAATTTTCTAGTATTTTTTTAAAAAAAATTTACTTATCTTTTTTAAAATTTAATTTAGTTATATTATTTGAGGAAAATTTGTAGATTTTTAATATGTTAGAATTTGTTTAAATTTGTAGCATTGGGTAGTAGATATATTGTGACGAATTTCATTCTATGGTGTATTTGTTTTTTGATTGAAATACTGAAAAGAATTATTTAAAATAATACTTGATGCTTGCATATTGTTTCAAAATTTATCTTTTACAGGCCCCTCCATTTTATCTTTTCCCCGCTTCTAGAAGCATCGGGGTTGAAATACTCGCTTTTGGCTTCATATTTGCAATATTTCAAATATTTCGCCAAATGGACCCGGTAAAATAGCTCTTTACCCATTTTTTTTTTAAAAAAACTATAATACAAGGTACAAAATTACAACTTTTTAAATCATAAATCATTATATAATTGCTATACACAGCTTAATTATGTATCTTGATTAAAGTAGAAAATAGTTTATCCAAATTTAAATCCAATGTTGTTTTATTTTTTTATACAGAATCAACCTAATAAATAAAATGTCTATATTACATGAAAGATACTATAATTTAGAAAGAGTTTAATTACATTTTGATAATTCACATTTATTTTCCATACGGCTTAGAATAACTACAATATTAGAATAAATATCGGGGCCTTTATTTTTAACATGTTACAATCAACTAGTCATCAGTTAATGCATAAAAATATTTGGTAATTTTCCATTTTGCCGACGCAAATCTCACCAAGCAGACTTTATTGGCGACAACACACAGTAAACACACATTCCGTTTGGCGTCGCTTGTATCATTTTTGGTTACTTTATCGCTTGAGTCTGCGAAATTGAAAAGTACCAAATATTTATAAATGAAATAATTTGAAATACAAAATAAGATTAACAAAACAAAAAGATGAAAATAACTCAATGGCCGTTATCAGGTCAAAAATGTATCTTTTTAAAGAAGAAAATAATTTTAAGTTTATATCATAAGAAAACAAACACCAGAAGCATCTTTGGTTCAAATCGGGAATAGGGTGTCCCCTAGGTGATTGGTGACTTTTGGGAGCGATAATTGGCGATTTAGGTCATGGTAACCCTCAGCATACTTAATGCTTAAGTCACGCAAGTTTGGAAATCTATTAAGGAAGTCGCCAATTTCTTAGGAGACACTCTATTCCAGATTTGAACCGCATTTTTAAATAGGCTTAGCTCACCAAACGAAATTTTAACAACACAATTAAACGAGAAAAAGATTACAGATACATAAAAATATGCTCATATTATTTTCTACCGAATATAAATAACGGAATAATGTAAGAAATATGATAATATTAAATATATTAATCGAAATAAACAAGATATACAATATATAAACAACTAGCATGCAGGGAAATTCTATGGGGAAGGTGTGTGTTGATAAAACCGTCAAAACCCCATAATTTTCTTTCAGAAGATGTGCGGAATGCTAGCAACTTTTCTATCGTTCCGGAGAGAATAGAGTTACTTTTTTTTTTTTTTTTTTTTTTTAAAAAAGTACTTTCATTACACCATTTTCTACAACGTTTTATTTATTAAAAATTTGTACAATACTCTTAGAAGAATATTTTCAATACTGTTAAAGAAATTAAAACTTTAAGGAGATTTTATGCTCTAGAGAGGAAGAGGTATGTCATGCGCGATGAAAAGGATATTTACTAGTTTCTATTTTATATAGAAATTACAGCTTTGTTATTTGCAGCAGTTGATAATTATTAAAGTTTTGGAAACATACAATTAAATCACAATGGGGAAACATAGCGCTTATGAATTCGTTATCGCAACCCCGAGTGATACACTAGCGATCCTTCTCTATTTTCAACTCTCCTTCTAGTCAAACAATTTGTCTTTTTTCCATTTCCAAACATCTGGACCACAAAACACCTAGTTTGAAGCAGAAGAGCTGTATTGGGTTCTCGTGCCATAGAACTGCACTATCTGTCACTTATTAATTTGAGAGAATAGTATCGTAAAATATAGACTGAATTTCTACAAGTGAGATTTTATTTTTCTGTCTTCTACTTTATTTTGTTCTTATAATTCTGAAGTAACTATTACTTTCATTTTATAACTGTTCTAGGATGAAATTATAATATAGAAAAAAAATTGAAAAATTGATTTTATTTGAAATGTTGATTTCAATGAAAATTTTTTTTTTTAACTTACCTCATTTAATTTTAAGGCATTTTAGAAAGCATATTATAGTTCATTTCATTCATCTCTTTAATTATTTCATTCAATTCCTTTGAATAGAATTACGCATGTATCGTAAATTTTTACAAATAGTTTTGCATTTTTCAATATTTTGTTTAGGAAGATAGTATAAAACTTTTGTTATCTGATTTCTGTTCGTTGTAAATTCTTTTTTTTTCTTCTTAAATTCTATAGATATCAAATTTGAAAAAGTCATTTACTACTTTTTAAAATAATTTAATTACATTTTCTTTATGCCGAATTCAAGTTAACAATATTTGAACCAACGTCATTTGACTATAAATGTAATTTGTATTCACTTTTTTTACGAATGATGCTATCTAGGATTAATTCTGATAATTAAAAAGCCCTTTTTCAAAAAATAACACACAAAATACAGATTCGTGCATACGTTTTCTTATTTCTTTTTGTTGTAATCAAGGACTTTTTTAACCCTTATTTAATTATTTAAAAATATTGAGAATTTTTATTTTCAGTTTTTTTGCAGATAATTTAAATTCAATTAGCATGTTTTGTTGTAAAAGCTGGTTAAAAATCAAAATTGTGATAGAACTTTGAGATATTAAATTACTAATTTAAAGTATGATTGATCCTTTTATAAATTAAAAAAAATAGAAAATATATACTCTATCAAAGCACAAAGATAACGTATCAGTTATTTTCCCGACCTAACACACATACCTACTTTCGACCTTGAAGCACTACAGCTTCCAGAAAAATATTATGAAGAAAAAAGCCTCTATGGTGTTTTGCTTTGAAACATTGAAAAAGTCACAAGAAAAGTAAAAACTAATTTATTGGATTCGGTTGTTTAAAACTGTTCTAACAGTTTAAATAAAATATTTCTCTTAATATAAAAAGGAATTAGTATTTAACTTTATAATTTCGAGTATAATATGTTTCAATCCAGATGGTAAACAAGGTTTGAATAAAATTTTACAGAACTCCAATCAATAGCTTGTTTTTCTATTCTGATCAAGCATGAATCCCAATTTTTTTTTTTTGTAAATTCGATTTATTATATATATGCAGCAAATTCTTATGCGTTCAAAGCCTTTTTTTATCCATTTCCCCACAGAATTTAAAAAAATTCAGTGCAAATTTTTAAAAAATTAAATTTAATGGGAAATTAATTTAAGTGGAATAACTGAAGGATTTTTAATGTCTTCCACACAAAGTATATTTGGATGTTGCACAGTAAACATTGGTTTCGGTTTTATTGACGTCGCACTATAAGCAACACGAGGGCTATTGGTGACGGCCCCCGTGATTTTGAAACTCAGTCAAGTGACGAGGACGATACCTGAGCCGGCATATCCTACTCCTAACTTCCGCACCCAGCCAACGGGAGGACTTTGGGCAACGACAGACTTAACGTGCATCGGCCCCGGCTGCGCGTTGGGTCTTTAGTGGCATTGAGGCTCGAACCCGTGACTCGACGAAAACCGACAGCCGCAAGTCCGCGGCCGTGGCCACTAGGCTACCCTCCCTCCCACACAGTGAACATAACAACTTTAACTTATTCTAATGTTTGTTGTGTTTCAAATAAAATTATTTCAGACATTTTAGGAAAAGTATAATTTTTTCTAAGAAATAGGTGGAGGAGAAATCATATACATATTATTTTTAAACCACACCTATTATTTAATTATTTTATAGAGGGAAATTCTAAAATAAAATAGATGCAAATATTTACTGGGTTTTTTTTTTTTGTTTTTATTTTAAGAAACTACAAGGAATAGTTATCATAGAAGTATCATTAAAAAATATCGAATCAAATATTCCTACAAAACAGACATCTTCAAATAAATATTTAAATAGTACTAATAATTGTACTTCCATTAATTGTAAAAAAAAATATGTTCACGCCTAATTGTGCCTTGTAAATAATTTAGATTTGTACCATATCAAGCATTTTATTATTAAAATTATAATGACGAATTTTATGTGTTAACTTTTTTTCTTTCCCTCCTTCAGGTAATTTATTTTTCTAAATCTCTTACTTTTTAAAATTTTTCTCAGGGCTTATCAATATTTTTTAATTTTCTTCAAGTATTTCATTCACAGCACGAGAAATGACTTTTTCAACATTTGAATTCATGGAAGATTCTTAACACATTCCTCTCTATATGTGTGAAAACAGTTATAATAAGCTGATTGATAATATCTGTAGAAAAGAATGTTATTGTTCTTTTCAAATACAAAAAATTTAATTAAAAATTTTCTAGAAGTTAAAGCTAGATGATTCATATGTAATGCAGGAATAAATTATCAACTTTTTTTTAGAAATTTATAACATAACTCTTAAAATTCAGCAGTAAATTTCAAAGGGTTTGATTTGTTATTGATCGAAGGTAAGATAAGTATTGTAGGGTGATTTGTGACAAAAAAGTTCAAACGCTTTTCAGTTATATCTTGTCTTATTATAAACAGTTTCTTACAGTTAAACAGATATAAACTTATTTAAAAATATTTACAATAAAATATTTAAAAAAAAAATTATTTCCGTTTTTTCTTATTTTTTCATTGTTATAAATTAAAGGATATAAAAGTTTGATGTCGTTATGGAACGTTTTTTGCTAATCCAATTTGTAGCATGTAACATATGTATAACCTTAACAAAGTTTCTTTGCCAGTTTTGCTCATTATATTTCTGTAATCACTAATGAGGTAAAATTACAATTGATACACACACTTTTCAATTTTTAAATTAAGTTTTAAAAAGAAATGAGAAATTAACTTGTTAAAAGAGCCAAAACACGAAGCATGAATAACTGAAGAATTTTTAAATTTTAAAACGTTGCTGTTTTCTCATTCACACAGAGTCGATTAATCCATATAACTAAAGTTTATTTTATCCAATATAGATATTCTGGATCTTTCAAATAATATGATTTTGATTCTGTTAGGTTCAGAAGAACCGGGAACATATATGAAATCTCAGGGTACTATTTAAGTTTAAATAATTAACTATTATTTCTGTGAGGTGCTCAGGTATCAATAAATAGTTCAGGTATCAATAATGGAATAGAAATTTTCTTAATGTTTCAGATGCATCCTTCACTAGAAAATATAAATGTATTTGATATTAGCTCCTTGAAGGAAAAAACCATTAAAGATATTTTAACGAAAGCAAGAGTATTGCATAATAGAATTACGATTCCGATGAGTCCCATTTGTGGTAGTGAGATTTATGCAAATAAAGATTCCTTTCGAATATTAAGTTGGGAATGGATTTGTAAGAATAAGTATCGATTCAGATGCTTTGGAAAAGTAAAAGGATTTATCTCGTGTATGAACAAGAAAAAGTTTTAATGTATAATGTTGTAGATTTTTGAGATGATTTAAATTTTTTCCCCCTTTTCCATTAATTGTTTTGCAATTGAATAAATATTCTTCTCTGCTGTTACATTTCATCATTCAGCTGAAGAAATGACTTTTTAATTCTCATAATGTGTAGGAAATTAATTAACGATATTCATTTAATACCTCAGGAAGTAAAAATTCAATATTTTCATCTTCTGTGTTTGCAATGCATATTTAATTCAGTCATAACAGTTGTTTTACTTTATTTAAACAATCGGAATTAAAATATGTGTTCGGAACATATTTTAATACAAGTGTGTCTCATTTAATATTTAAAAATTAGTAATACCAAACAATTAATATTGAAATGTGTAACTGATCTTGTTAAAGTATTAATTTTTCAAACAAGAATGTCTCAGTAATCAGATCAGTCTTTTTATATGTTTATTAATTTGCTAAGATCTACTTGTAAAATACTAGTTTAAATTAATTGTTCTGATCTTTTCTTGTATTTTATCTGAGATCAGTAATTATAAATAATTTTTACTTTACAGGGTTATTAATTAAACTTTACAGGGTTAAAGTTTTTTCTCTGCCAAATCCTCCTTTCCAAGGTTGATAAGGTTCTAAGGGAAAAGGTTGATCTCCAAGGTGTTGTCTTTGAGAGAATCCAGCTTGTAGTAACTATGCGCAAGACGATCCGCGAGGTAAAATCTCTGCGTAGTAATACACTGTTTTTTTCTTGACATTCACCAGTTTTCCTGCGATCTTGTTTTCTAAAAAGTGTTGTACGCTAAATTGCACTCCAGCTATCATCTGGCTGTTTACATGAGAGTTTCGTTAGAGATTTTAACGAGCCACTATTAAATTGCACCGCTTAAAAATGAAAATATTTTTAAAATAATACTTACCAGTTTGAAGAAGTAAATTGAAGTTATGCAATAAAAGCATACGAAAATTTGTTAAAGCATTTTTTTTTTTTTTTTTTTTTTTTGTTGCTTAATAATGAAATTCAGTTTTTTCCTTCATTATCAGCAAATTACTGAAGATCGTTTTTGTATACTTCAAAATGATCAAACTCCTTACTAAATTTTGTTTTTCTTGTACTGAATTTACTCGCAACTAATTTAGTGTATAACACTGAATCTCTCAAACAGTTTTTTTTAAATAAATATTAAAATTAATAGCTAATTATGTAATTTTGAAGTAAATATAACTCTACGGTACAGTGTCTTAACGCGGTATTATTTTCCATTCTTTGTTCTATTTATAGCTTTTAAAAAAAGTTATTTAAATTAAGGAAAAATATATTTGCCAAAAAAGAATCTCATTAGTGAATAGCTTTGGAAATTTGTTTGTTGTTCTACATAATGAAATCCTTCAAGTGAAGATGTTAAAAATATAAATGTAGCTTATAATAAATCCAGAAATTCTTTGCAGATAGGATTTTCAAAAGGGGAGACTGTGAAATGTTTTAACTTATGGAAATGTTATCAAGCAATATTTTATTGCACAGAGAGGAATTTATCTTACGAATGAAGAAAAATGTTTCTGGGTTCTAAATTTATTTCAGGTTAACGTATCAAAATTTTAATATTCCTTTTTTTTTTTT
>BMAW01091388.1:0-31302 GCA_019974015.1 Nephila pilipes
TTTAAAATAGCAAATTATAGTCATTCAGATTTCTGAAATAAAACTAATTAAATTCTGTTACTATTAAGAAAAAATAAGAAATTAATATGTTTTCTAATATCTTCTCTTGTAGTAGTAATAGACTTCCACAGGGCTCTAAATCCCGGAAAAATAATGTTTATTTTGTGATCAAATTATGCTCCGAATTTCAGGTATTTGAATAATTTATTAGTATTTCTAGGAATGAAAATTATTTTAATATTAAATTTATTTTAGCTTTTTTATCAATGAGGTTGATAGCTTATCCAACATTTGTGTCTAATTAGCATCTATAGAGAATTGTATGAAGATTGCCTCTTGTGCGATAAACTAAAAATGCTATAATTCTTGAGCTCTTTGTCCAGGGTTATTTAAATGAGGTTTGATATTACATTAGAGGTTTAACTATACAATATAGACACTTTAAAATTACTACGTTTAAAAAAAAAATTAATAGAAGTGATTATTTAAAATATGCAAAAGAAGTAATAGTAAATTATAAACATGATATTCACAAGTCAGGCTGTAAAAGCAAGAAGGTATTCCTTCTTATTTCTCAAGTATATGAATCTTACTCTTTGAATAAAATTTCTATTACTTCTTATTTAGAATTTTAAGTAAATATGTATTACAATGAATCTGTTTAAACTTTTTTCATAACAGATGGAATTAGTACTTCTTTTAAAAACATGAATAAGATATTTCAATTGTTTTAAAAAAGGTAAGAGATACTTTAAATGTTATCGAACGTTTGTGACAAATTAATATCAATTAAAGTTATATGAAAAATAGTTTTATGTAACAACGTAATTTTAATAGATTTTCCTAATGCGATTGTATTAATTTTTTATTGATCTGCAAAGCAAACTTTGAACACAATTATACGCATTTAAGATATAAACCTTTTCTCCCTTTTTGTTTTTATCTGATTAAAACTTGAATAAAATGTCTAAAAATCTGAAAATGTTACTTAATGATTCCTTTTTAGAAAATTTTTTTACTGTATTAAATTTATGGTAGTCTGGATCAAAGAAAATTTATTCGTGATAAATGCGTACATCAATTGTGAATTTTTAAATTGCCTATAATAGTTATGATATCTTGCATGTTTGATATTTAATTATAATAAACTGCTTTATTATACAAAAAAATTACTTTTTTATTCTTCCTCAGTCTTTCAATTGAGTTAAATATCATTTAAATGCCTTTTGTGATGTTTCACCTAGCCTCTATAAATCTCAAAACAGAAACTTAGTCTATTAACTGTAATTTTGGCACACATCGAATTCCATATGATTGCTTCTAATGCTATTAATTGGTCTTGTGTGAAATTGCTAAGTCTGTTTTTAATTAAATATTTGCATCAGGTCCATTTATAAAGTTTTCGCTTACCACAGTAACGGAATTATTCCTCTATATACGTCTAAAACGCATGTAGAAACGGGAAGTAATATCTATATAATAAATTTTGCCAAGAAAAGTATTTTATAGGTGACCATTCAAAGGGAATTTCGGATAAGCTCGAAAACATTAATATCACAAGCTATGCAGATTCCTTTGTCTTTCTCTCGCTCCACCTCTTCTGCCACTTCAATAAAATACAAATAATAATAGTTATAATAATAAGAAATAGCATGCTTGCCACATCTCCTCCCACCATTTGATATTAAGCAAGGGAAAATCAAAATGAATATTGATGCCAATATATAATAATAGAGAACTTTAAACTTAACACATATACTAACAATCATAGTACAAACTAGTAATCTCGTCTACATAGGAGTTCAATATATACTTATTAAAATCTACTCATAAACTCAAATAGATGAACTCAAATAGAGATAGCTACTCAAATAGATGAACCTTCTAACTGCATGAAAAATAAAAACATTAATTCATAAAACAAAATAATGAATATGTTTAACAGACTTCGTCTTAATCTTACAGTTTTTAAGGTTAGTATAATATGGGGGAGAGACTATACTATCCTTTACCCAATTACTTGATATATTCTGTCTAATGAGTTCGAATTGGTAAAAGCGTCTCACAGTCAAATCAATTCCTCCGTAGCAGCTTTTATATTGACAATACATACTTCACTGTCTTTTCAAAGTATGATTCTATAACTCGACCTACTGGCCAGTCAATTATTTTCTTGTTGTTTGTAACGATAAACAGAAAGTTATTCAACTTAAATAACCTGTAGATCAATTGGGGGGTTCCTACACTAAGAGAGATCAATAATCTTCTTCAAATCTTCTTTAGAAGCGCTCTCTCATGATCTGAAAATATCTGTATAGTTTCGTAAGATTAATTGCATAGAGATTATCTTAGTATCATGTTTTTGAAGAAACATGAAAGGGGTGAGTGCTGTTGGATCACTTGGATCTTCAGATAAGAGTGTAGGGGATCTTGAAATAATCACTGCTTTTATATGACAAAAAAACTATTAACATTTCTTCGCATGACAAACCAAATTTCCTTAAAGCAAATTTCAGCATTTTTCCACCATCTGTATCAACCTCTCCTATTAATCATTAAATCACAAAGCAGTTGATGAATTGAATCTCCACTGAATTATCATTGTGGATGAATTGCTTTCTATCTTGTTCCTGTCAATAGACCCTTAGAAACTTTGTGTTCAAATGAAGATTATGTCATTGTCATTGTAAACAATTCTTGGATGGCCTTTTCTGAAATAAATTTTCTTAATCCTAAGATACACCCGTTAGTAGACACATTTTCTATCAGTTCCAGGTGAATTTGTGTAATACTCAAGATTAATAACCATTTCTTTTTTTTTTAAATAAAAAGGATCGGCAGATTACCAATGGTCACTTCAAACACTAGGGTTTCTCGAATGTAATTTTCTAGCAAGGGGACATGAATAGTTCCTATTTTCTTTGCATTGAATATTCTGTAGCAAACACATTTGTTTAAAACACCTTGGATCATCCCCCCCCCTTTAAGATAGCGAAAGTCTTCTTCGTCATATACGAGTATATCAACATTTGTAGGGTCTAAAATCATTTATGTTAGGTCTTTAATTTCATGAGCTTGGATTTTAATTTCCTATCCATTTTATATATAACCAATACAAACAAATACACACGCACGTACACACATACATACATATATATGTATACTTTAACTCTGGCGCGTAGCTGGTGTCTTAACACCGGAGATCTGAGGTTAAAATCTGAAACTCTTCATTTATTATGAATAAAATACAGAGCACGAAACATAAGGGCATGTTTGTTGCACAACAGTATCAAATATACATCAAGCCACTTGTGTTAATTGATTACCTACCATCTCAACTATTGCCATTTGAAGGAGAATTTTATTTTTTTCCACTTATAATATAGTTATAGATAGAATTATATTTTTCGTTTCTGATTATTTTCCTTCAATTAGGATTTCCCCCTTCAATTAGGCCTTTTGGAACAGATTGTAATACAATACATTTGTTACAATAGAAACGACTTTTTTTACGGTTACATTTTGCTAATCTATGTTTTGTTTGTGAGTAATAAACCTTAGCTGTTTTTTATAATAACACTTATTGAAAAATAAAGTTCACTTTCGTGCTCAAAAATCCCATAAGAAATATTATATTTATTTATAATAAACTCTAAATTTGTGGGTATGTTGAGCTTATAATTTCTGGGTGCAATAAATTCAATTTCTGAGAAAGGAAAAAATTTGAAAGAGGCTTGCAGTTTATTTGAATTCCGTAAGTGTTTTGAAGGTTCTTTTATTTGTTATTTATTTCAGTTTAGGTTGGATTGTTCTAATATATTCTTTCAGGATTAAGGCACTGACCTCAGATGATAAAAAGCAGTAATTTTTGGTTCATCCGCTATTTTCTTATCTTAATCTCGTGACCAACTTGCC
Organism: Nephila pilipes; assembly: GCA_019974015.1. Lineage (NCBI taxonomy): Eukaryota > Metazoa > Arthropoda > Arachnida > Araneae > Nephilidae > Nephila > Nephila pilipes. Next base: position 3,916 of record BMAW01091388.1, read on the forward strand.
CTTCAGTTTTTTTTGAATAAGTTGTTTAGCTGAGTATTCTTCAAAACTTACATTTTTATTCGGTGAGATATTCATGGTGTTATATTTTCTATTTCGAGCAGTGCAGATTTAATCATTAAACTTGAAAAAGTAACACAGTTTTCTAACGGGCTTAATGTCTCCACAATTAGACTAACAAGAAAGAAAAGACTTGAAGAACCCTCAAATTATATTTATAAATAAAAAATACCTAAAAATTTTATATTCTCAAATTATATTTTATGCGTTTCTCAATTTCCCAAAGAACAATGGTCAGCCACGTTGTACAAAATGTTTTGTTGTTCTAATGCTTCGTCATGACTCCTCATTTTCGTTTAATTCTACCAAAAATGGTTAGTAGTCTTTGATGTTCTTATCTCCGAAAAAATTGAAATTGACCCTCTCTCGAGTTATAAGTTGCATAAATATTTACAAATGTAATAATGTTCGTTTTTAACAATTTGATTTTGATTTTGATTAAGCTTCTGATAAAAAAAAATGAAGTTCACATGTCACTGTGTTTTGGAGAAAGATAAGATGGATTCATAGGGATATTGGAAGCTTTAAAATGAATCACAGTTCTTTAAAATAGACAAAATCAAGAAATATTATCTAAGCATACTTATTCTCTATGCAATAATTTTCTATAATCATATATTAACTTTTTTACAGAAAACTTGCTACATACGATACTTGCTACAAATATATGTAATTTATTAAAGCGGAACACTTTTTGATGTATAATTATTTCTAGACTTCTGTAGTCAAATGGATAAGGTAATGAACATTGATGATATATCAAAGCTAGTGCATAAATCATAAAAGGGCCTATAACCAGAGGTCCAAGTGTGCCTGAATTAATTAGTATGAAATTGTTTAAGAGGTCTGAGTGACCCTGAAGGAAAAACGAACTGAATTTATTATCTTTGTCTGAAGTGATAATAAAATTAAATGTACATTCCTTTCCTTCATTATTGTACGCTATAAGCTACATGAAATTTAACTGAATTTTTTCCCTTCAAAAATACTACATCACTGTTTCAGATTCTTATTCAAGATAATAAAGATTTATGTTAAATCTTCTGATATGCATTTAAGAAGTGAATTGTACTTGAGAGCTATTTATTTCCATCTGTATTTATGTGCATTGTATTGAATAAGCTAGCTATTGTCTATGTTTCATTACTAAAGTGTCTAGAAGCAAGCAAGCTTAAAAATATATTCGTACCGTGTGTGTTTTGTTTTTATATGTAATAAATTTCCTTTGAAATATTTTTCAAATGGCATTGTACATTGTACATTTGTAAAAGAAAATAAGATCTCTACCAACACTTTTCTTGTAAAAAATTAATTCGAACAAAAGAAGAAAAATTAAATATCGCTGACCTAGATTATACTTTCATAGATTTTCCCAGAGGTTACATTAAATGAATTTATGGCTCATTAAAGCTTAAGCTATTGCTGAAATTCAAGCAATACTCGTTTGTTTATAGCTTACAAATGAACAATTACAGGAAAAATTTCAGTATATTTGATTGCTGATGAGAGAGAGAGAGAATTGAGGTGTCCGAAATTATATATTTTTCAAGTTTTATGTTATCTCAGTAGTTGTAATATATTTAAATGTATTTTCTATCTTGCTCACTTGCTAAGCAACATTATATTTGGAAATAATATTTTATTATAATTGAAGAAAATATTTTGTTGAAATGAGAGTGAAAAAATACACTTTTAATTTTTTTTTCAAATTTCGATGTATAAAAATGATCCATATTATGTTTTCTGAATATAAATCGTTGCATATTTCGCCATTCGTATTCTTAATATAAGTATAAAGTTTGAATGAGAGTGTTTATCTGCTGTTCCATCCAAATTTCACTCACAATAAATTTAATTTCTAAAAGCATTTCTCATTTCTCCCCTTTTTCCATTCCTTACACAATATTTGCATAACATTAAATCCGCGGAAAGGATGAATATGGTTTATATTAGGCTTCTTCATCAAAATCAGGAGAATATTTCCTATTATGTAATGAATTTAGTATCAAATTTATTTATATAGTTCATTTCAGCTTTATGTCACAAATATGAAACTTTTTTTTTTATTGAATTCAATTTTTTTCTATACACTTGTATTTAAAATTTAGTTTTTTTTAACAATTATTCCTTACATAGTTAATTATGATTATAAATATAACTTGTACTTTAATGAATGTTTATAATTAAGAAACTGTTCGATAAAATTAGTAAAGAAAGGTAAAGACGAAGATGATCTGAAACTTTTTTGAGGAAATAAGGTTTTTAATTTCTTATTCTAATTTTCTTATTTATTTTTGAGCTAAGGAAATTAGAATTAGAAAAATCAAAAAGAGAAAAGGTATAATTGAAATATATTAATTAGTTATTCTCTCTTCCAAAAAAACCCATGAAACTTACAGGTATTCTAGTAGGAGCTGTTTTCTTGTTAACGTTTTGTAAAGTCAAATTAGTTAGGGTAGGACACTTTCTTAAAAATTACACTTTAGTTAAGTTACTTTTCCCAAAAATTACAATTTAGTTTAGCTTCACAGAAATACACTTCAGGAGATATTTCAATTGCTGCTCTTAGTATTAATGATTATTAGTTTTTTGACCTTCTAAAGCTGACATATAAAATTAAAAGTTAAAAAGTTGGTTAATAATATAAATATTTACATAATTTCAAAAGAATGAGTTTGTCAATAATAATTCAAAATATATATGTTTTCTTTTTCAATAAATATGTTGACAATTTAGACCACTTAAAATATGCTACTGTTTGTACTACGAGGTATCTCAGAACGTCACATATGAATAAGTTTAAATGAAAATTAAATATTCTTCATAAATGAAGTTTTTAAAATAAGTTTTATATAGATGATTTTTTGATTGTTGTAATGATAATTATCATTAAGATACCATTTTACGTTTATTTAAATATAAATTGATTGGTTGGTTTTATTTGCAATGAAGTCAGATATTTCGCCAAACTGCTCCAAATACCTTTAATTTAATATTAACTATTTTGCTTTTAAATAACTGTTATGAGTGTATATTTTAAATCAAAACTTGAGGTGAAGGTAGAAAAAGGAAGGTAAGTATTGTGGTTAATAATGAAGATAGTCATAAGTGGTAACTGAGGTGTCTCTCTGAAATATTATTAGTGTTTACCAATACCAGTAAAATCTATTAGAGATATTACTTGAGAATCTCGAGATTATAAATCCCATTCTTATGTGCAAAAAGTAAGCTTTTAAAAGGTTAAAATAAAAAATAAAAAAGATTTTTAGTTTAGTGTTAGGTAATTAAGTAATGTAAGAAAATTAAATCAAATTTGAGTATTAGAATAATATTCACTCGCAAATTCAGGTATATCACTTTTTATCAATGTGATAGTTATTCATTCGAATTTAAAACAAGGCCATCATTTCACGTATAAGATACATTAATTTATCATCACTTTCTAGGGTCATATCAAGTGTTCTATTTGGAAACTTGAACCATTTTTCACTTTAAAAAAAAGACAAAGAAAGAAGTTTAGTTTTTTAGAAGTTGGAATATCAAGAAAATTAATTTTATATCCAATCAATAAAATTTTCGTTAGATAATGATACTACTAACTACAGAAAAATATTAAATTTTCTTCATATTACTGTTCAATAACCCTCTTTTTTCTTAATAAGGAAACTAAAAAGAAATTTCAATAAAATTTAAATTAATTCTGAAAATTGTAACTCTTAATGGTTGAAAAATTATAGGTTGCCCATAAACCACTAGACCAGAAATCTAATGTATGAATAATGTTCCCCAGTTGCACGAAGTATGTAAATCTATTATCATTTTTAGATTTAAATATCTAATTTAGCATCAAAAGAAGTAAAAATAAAAAATTCAAAAATAAAGTTTAATACAGCTTCTTAAAACTTTTACTTTTCATGTTTCTTCTTGATTAAAACACTTTTAAAAAGAAGCGTAAAAAGAAAATGAAATAAATTTAAGCATTCGAGCATTTAATTGAAGAATATCATTGATAGTGAAATATGACCATTAGTTTTATTCCCAATATGAATATCAAGGAGCCTTTAGAATAAATGTAATCGAAGTTTATTTCTATCGTTTTGAGTATTCTTCAAATATTTTATTGAAATTATTACAACAAAAGCAAAACAATTAATTAACATAGATGGTAAGACTTCTATACGTCTTAAGCCACAAATTAAATATAAATTTACTTTTCCTACTATTCTTTGTAAGAAGAATAGCATCAATTTTATTAAAAATTTTAGATATTGCGTTAAGATCAATGAATATCATTTTTACAGATTCTATAAAAATCAGAGTGTTGAATAAATTATTCCTCATTTTTATAAATTTTTTGGTAAACTTTTCATTAATTTTATTTCATTTATTGATGACGCATATTACTCCAAAATAAGAGTTAAAGTAATATTCTCAAATGTACTATTCATATTAGATAAGAGATCTTATTTATTAATTAAGTGCTTATTTGTTTAAAATGTACTTTCATTGCCTGACTATATTGCCTTATGTATCCTTTTCAAAATTTTAATTTTCAAAGGTCATGTTTTGAAAGTAAAATAAATTCTATGAATTCTTTGAAACGTTTGATAAAAGAGTTATTAGTAACAATCTATAAGTAATTAAACAAAATCAATAACAGTTGTGTAATATAAAAACGAATTAGTCATTAATTTTAGTTTTTGTTATATAAAATATGCTACGAAAATAATTAATTCCTTACATTTAGTATCATTGAAATTTTTTATACTAATTTTAATCAACATTATTTTAAAATTGCATCTTATATTGAAGATTATACTGTATTATAATAGGTTTCCTGGTTTGCCCATATGGCTTAGAGAAACAGTATGTTCGACTCGGTTTGTATAGTTTATCTAAAGTAGAACATTCTGTAATATGTAACATATTGCATACATTTATATAAAAGGAGCAGTGTTAAAAATAATGAAGAGAGCATCTGTGCAGATATCACTATTTGAATGAAATGAGTAGGATAAAATTTAAAATAAAAAAAACTTTTAAATAAACAAACAAATGTATACGAGTAAAATGAAGCTCAAAATATGAAACTGATATTGGATTTGTAAAGTAGATTTTTGAGAGAAAGAAAAATGATGATTTTTGTTTTACATTAACAATTCTGCTTGTGTATTTCTATACTGAAACTGCACACATACACGCACACACAAATTCGCATTGATTTAACAAACACCACCATAAAGCTAGCAGTCTGCATAAGTGACTACTAATAATAGAACACAAAACTTGGAACTACAGTTATATGATAATCTTGCATTTTGATTCATGCTTCCAGAAAACATCATTTGTGGATTCTGAATCATAGTTTAATTAACCCTGCTGTAGCCTAAAACCTTCTGCATGCCAGTCTTTGATGGTAGAGATAAAGAGATTATACGGTTCCTTTTATGCAATCAGTAATTTCTTGTCTTACTCTGATTTTGTGTTCTCCCTTCTATAAGCCTGGGTCATTGACCCTTTAATGTAAAAAGAGTAACAGCCAATGAAGTACAAGTAATATCACTTTCTGAAGACCTTCTTGGTGTTTGGCGTTTTTCTGATGGTCTATTTACAAGGCATTCACGCCAACGCTTGTTCACTTAAACAATACTTTTATACTATTTCTTCACTATTTTTTCTTCACTTTTATCTCTTACTGGGTTTCTATCTTTTACTGTAACAGTATGAAAATGTCATCTATTTCCCCTGTTCAGGTATATGCATATTCTTAATAATCAGATGTTTCCAGAAATAGTAATCTAAATGTATATCTATAAATTATTGCTACCAATTTGTCACACGTTAAATCTAGAATAAAGTTAATAATCTTAAAATGTTTAGTCAATCGTAGATAAGGCAATACATGACCTCTTCATTTCACTGGCCATTACTTTCAATGAATTAGATGAATAAACTGCAAATAGAAATTAAAATTAAATTTAAATAAAGGGGAGAGTGGGTTGAGTATCAGATTTAAAATTTATGACAATTTATCTAAGGTTGCTAAAATGTAGAATACAGACATTCTCACAGTTTTTATAACATAAAGGCTACTTTATATAAAACGATATTCAAACAACTAAGCAGGTATTTCACGAATTTCAAAAATACGAATATAAAATTATTCGAAAAATGAAATACATTGATACTTTGTATATGTCAATTTCTTTGTTGCTATGTTTATAATATCAAAAATTAGTTTTTAATGGAGTCTTATCGGCATTAAATATTCCAATAAATCTTTTATTATTTTATGAGAAATTTTCAAATAACCAATTATTTGATTAGTTAGATTCGTTTATCTAAATGTTTGAAAAATTAAATTGTTTTTGAATTGAAAATATTACGAAGCAAATATTTTTTATCATTTGAATAAGTGTATTTTTTTCCTAATAAGATAACAGTTGAGTGAAGTCAGTTTGTTTATATTCAAAATTATAAATATTCGCTTTCATGAGGTATTTAGACTGTATTTTGAATTTATCTTTCTTAAATATTTAAAATTTAAAACTAAAACTGCATTCTCATTAATTAGAAATTAAACATGAATTATTCTTTTAATAAAAACCTAATTATAATTATTTTCCTTATTATAAAATGCAAGAGTAACAATTCCTAAGAAAAATATTAATCCTCAACCATTATTAAATATTTTTTTCAAATGAGATAATTACATTTTTTTTACTAGAAAGGGAATAAAGAAATTTTTTCACACCAATGCTCTTGAATGAATTTATTTAGATTATTTCTTTCAAGTTATTCATCGTTCAAATAACTCTATATAAAGAAATGAATTACTGGTGCGTAATGTAGCTTCTTTTTTCGAAAACCTAAAATACATTTTTTCAGATATTTTTGTTATCTTCTTCGGTTCACCGTATTCGATTCGCGGTCAATAATTCCTATTGATTTGTACTATTTCTTCGAATGAGCAGGCTTACTATTATCGAGACATATTTTTTTGGGTTACGTTTAATCAAGATCATTTCACTCCAACTGTCTAATCAAGTTGGAGGAAGAGATCAATCTGATTTTTTCTCTTCAGTTCTTTGGTTTTCAGAATCGTCCTTGAAAATTTATATTAAATTCTTGTTTTTTTAAAAAGAAAGAAGTTGCTGATATTCTTTTTGAGTATATGCGTTATTCAGAATTGCTTCGAAACTAGATGTTAGCTCAAAAATTTATAAATTTCGTGAAAAGCTCTCAAACATTTTAGGAATTTCTTTATTACGTTGTTGGCATTGCATATAACACTGCCAATAAGAAGTCTCGTGTAGCTTAAAAATGTTCAAGAAATTCAATGTTAAACGTATTAATTGATCTAGTAAGTAGGAAAGTATGAGAATATTTCTGAGGGCTCACAGATAAATATTAGAAATACTGTATGTTTATGATTAATAAAAAACTATTTTAATGTTCTTAAATATTTATTTTGATTCAATATTTAAAGAAACTACGTGAAAAAATTCCATTATGAATATTTACCACTCTCTCTATATATATCATGTATTAATCATTTTAAGGATATTTATTTATTATAAGTAATCAGATATATCATATAGGTCGTTGCTCAATAAATGAAAGAAACAACAAATAATTATTATATCACAAAGCTGTCTTGATAGTTGCTCCGTTAATGAATTCTTCGACAATTTTTCAGGAAGTAATCAAAGATTTATTTTTAAACAGGTACAATTTTTTCAAGAAAGTCCCTAACAAGTCTTAAGAAATGTTACTAACGAAGAATATTCCTGATTAAATTGTCATGTAGTATATGATATTGGATACTTCATACTCATTTGGTGGTATTGCTCTTGTTATCTGAGAATTTTCTGGTAAGGGTTTTTTATAATATACTATAATCAAATAGCAATTCTGAAAATGCATCATTTTGGCATTCTGGTATTTCAATTAGTGTATAACTACTTTAGAAAAAAAATTTCAATTTAAAAGATTTAGAGAATGATGTAATGGGAAGTATGGCAAATTGTTAGAAAGAAAATAACTTTCTTTATTGAGCTTAGTTCTGAAACTTATGCTGTGAAAATATTAAGAAACTTTGAAATCAGTTTATATTTAAGCTAGCGTAGAAAAATTAAATAACCGCATACATGCAAGTATTAGAAAAATTATTTAAGAATTTCTTTTATTTAGAAGCTATTTTACACTGGAGTCAAAATAAACTACAATGAAAATTAATGTAAAATCAGTTTTTAAAGTATTTATTTAGGTGAGAATGTTAGGAAGGAAATGTATAATATAAAGTTTTCAATCATCTGTAGGTTATATTTCTTTTGCTTTTACCATTTTGTCAAATCTGTGATGTTTGTCAAATATTAAAGAAATATTTACAGATATTAAAAGAAGTATTAAAGACGCTAATGGAATTTATTTTATTTTATTCCTATCAAAATATTAGGAGCCAAATAAGCAGAATTTTCTTACTGATTATGAAACTAGGGAAATAATCTTCTTCCTAGTTTCACAGTTGTGTAATTTATAGGTTTTCGACCATTTTCAATTTATAAACGAAAATTGCATAGTTGAAAAGATATTAATAAATACTAACAAAATTGATTCCTTTTGTATTTTATGAAATGGTTAATTTCAAGTTCAGCAATACAGTAACTATAAATATACTAAAAATACAAAGCGTCACTAAAACTCTATTATATATATTATTTTTTACTGATATAAGCAAATTTGTTTCCGATGGTTATAATTTAATAAAAATTTAATTCAGCGAATATATGAAATAATTGGAATTTTGTCAGTATTTAAAACCTCAAATTCAAAAATAATGAAGAGAGCACAAAATGCGGCTAAAAGAAATCGAAATAAAAATACTTTAACAAGGAAGAGAATTACAATTAGAAATAAAAATAAGTTTCGCCTGAAGAAAGTTTTTTTCTACCTGACAGGATGTTTATTTATGTGCTCAGAAAAAAAGAAGTCATTTCCGCATTATAGAAATGGAAAGAATACATTATAAGGTATAGATTAAGAACAAAAAGAGGAAAAACTTCCCTGGGGTTAAGTATTAAAACACAAGGAAATGAATTGATTCTTGGATAATTTTTGATGCTCTTTATTGCGGTTTTGTGTACAGAAAAGAGAGGGAATTTAAATTCCTAATGAATGCTGAATAATTAACTAGGAATGTTTTGTAGATGATTCATTTATTTCGAAGGTAGAACAAATTCTTTATAATATGACCTCAAGAGCGGTTTTCCTTATAAAGCAATTTGAGACGCTCTAGCTTCACTAATTGTTTTACTTCGAGTAAGTGACGGCGAGTTTAATGACTCTATATGAGGCTATGCTTCACCAAAAAAGGTATAAATGTGATTTTGACATTTGAAAAATTAGGATAAAAGTAAAGAGTTTTATCTAAGCGAAGGGTCGGTAAAGAGAAGGATCACTAAGATGTCCCGGAAATGCGTCACTCATGTTACAAAAGACTGTAAACATCATACAAAAGAAAAAAGATCACTAAGGTGTCTTTGGGTCATAATGTATGTATTTAACTAAAGAATATAAGCCTATGATTGACAGATTCATATTAGCTGACAAAGTTCAGTCACCATGTAAACACTTAAAATAATCAGACAGTCATATCTTTAACTTAATTATATTATTTAAAAGTAATCAAAAATCAATGTGCATATTTACTAAGCAAAGCAGAGCCCTTTATGCATTCGCTCACATCTAAAAGTAATGTTATAAAATTCTACTTATATCACAACTGACAAGAATGGAACTTATAATACAGCATGTAAGTTGAATCCGATTAAATACCCGTTCTCAGATGATCTCTTCACACCAATTGTCGAGTGCTGTAGTACTTTGTGAACAAAATCGCATCTGATCTCGTTATTTGAACCTTCTAATCTCTCTCTCTCCAATCTCTCTCATTCTATTTAATTCACTTATATTTTTATTTAGCAGAATTGATTTACATAATTCATAAGTCGAGGCTCTCGATTCAAATCTCATGGGCATCATATAAATGCCCGTGATATTTGTTGAAGGGAAATATGCGTGATAACACCGTTACAAATTTACAAAATATTTCAGAGTGCCAATTTGTGTAAAAACTAACACATAACAAATATTAAGGAACATTTACTGGAAACTGTTCTCCAAAATTGTGAATTTCGAGTGAAATTTCCTAAGAAAAGTTTATATTTAAGTGATTCCGTAAAGAATATCTTAAGACACAATAAACGAGTAAAATATCTTTATAATAATATTAAGAAATATTATTTAGTTAATATTGAAATAAACGTGTACAATGTGTGCAATACAAAGTTTGTGAAATGTCACATTTTTTTAAAAAAAGTATTGTGTAAATAAGTACAGTATTTTCATTAAAGTACCTAAAGAACGTTTGACTTAAAATGTGCGCTCCTGGTACAGATAGATCTTAGTTACTTCTGGATTCCTATATGAAACTAATGATATAAAAATATTCCTCTTTTTTAATTGAATGTTCTCAATATAAATATTACATGAAATACTACGTAATCTTACTTAAAAATAAACTGTATGTTTGATGTTTCTGATCTCTTAAATTTTATCTTGCTCTTAAATTAGTTACTCTTGCAAAAGTTTTTTTAAATAATCATTTCTCTGATGACAGGAACTACTTATAAAGGCGACTAAAAGTTTAACTTGGGCATGGATTTTAAAGTTTATTTTACAATACAACTAGAAGTTTCTTACAAACATTTACATGGTCAATATATATTTATATGTAAGTGTCACTGCATGTGCTTGCAGTAGAATTACTACGAAGATAACCCTATTTCACCAGCAAAAGTTGGCATTCCACATAAGTAGCACAGGGAGATGTAGGTGTGTCCAATCCGGAAACCCTTGAAATGGACGATAAAAATTTTCTTTCTGTAGTCTAGTGGTCACGTAACAGACTCGTGGCCGGCAGTTTTCGTCAAGTTGTAGGTTCGAGTCTTGATGCCTCTTAAGTTCCACCATGTAGCCAGAGCATGGTGTGGAAATTAGGAGACGGGGCGCCTTCCCAGATGTCGTTCTCATCACTTGACAGAGGCTCAAAATTACGAGGTCAGTCACCAATAGCCCTCGTGTTGCTTCTGGTTGTTTCAAGGTTAATAAAACCAACCAACCAGCCAATCATTCCACTGGAGTAGGAGTGAATATTCCTCCATTGTAAAAGTAATAATCCAGATAAAAAAAGTAAACTATTAATCAACATTAAATTTAAATTATTAGTCAAAAGATAATCATACATACATTTACAAGAAAAAGTAAAATCAATAAACTCACTATTTAAGTTCAACTATTTTATCAAAATACATTCACCGATGAATCTTTTCAATTTCATTTTTCGGACCGTATGACAACCGGAGGACAATTTGCATCCTTTTGCCATTTCTTCACCCATGGCCACGTTTTTAGGGGTTATGCATGTCAACCGATTATTCGGTTTCAGGACACATAATATCTTGATGCATGCTGGGCAGATTAAATGTTTTTCTATTTTCGACTCCTGATGTGCACGAAAAAGAGGCAGATATAAAGGAAACCAAATATGCATTAATAAACAAGAGAATAATAAAAGACCCTTATAATAAAATTCATGAAAAAAATTGCTACATTAGTTTGGGACTTAACGTGTTAAATACATGAAAACTATACAATATCTTTGTAAAGTATTATTATCATCAGTTCGAGAAATAAAAATACTTTAAATTAGATTTGATAAAAACGCGTTTAATATTGAAATGCATATTATTTTATAAACGTATCGAGTTTACAGATTTTACAACTTTTAAATATTTGAAGATTAATGTGTTGAAAAGTGTGACTTGTCCACAAAGAATCATTAATTACATGTTATCCATTTTCAAAAGTAAGCAATCTACTTTATATAAAAATGTTGAAGGTAAAACTTAAAGTATTCTGTCAAATAATTAATTTTTATTCACCTGGGCAAAATTTTACATCAATATAATTTTTTGACTTGCTACATTCTCTCAAAAATAAAATATCATTAGGCAATTTTGAAAGATATAAAAATGTTATGTTATGATGAAAAAGTTAAGTCTTACAAGAACTCTGATTTCTAAAAATTAGTAATGTTATTTTTTTTTTAATTTCTCACGCAAAATTAAATTATTGAATTTTAGGTATTCTTGGTGTACGAGACGATAATATTTATTTTTTCAGCAGGAATCATTAAAAAAATTTGTTTCACATAAATTTCAGATTATTTCTTTTACAGTTTTTGGAATGTCTATACAAATAACATCTATTAATATGCCCTTGACATTAATAAATGAACTCATTATTCTAATTGTATTATTGTTCCCATGTACTGAGATGGATGCTGTGTGATTTACTAATCAATACCTCTCGTCTAATTTTATCGAAAATGTGCTTATTTATTTTCATGAAAAGTGATACTAGGAAATATTTGATTTATTTTGATACATTGGTGTGTTCAGTGGTAAGATATTTAAAAATGTAGGAGATAAAATTATTTGAATTATGAAGCGATAAAATTACTTCAGAGAAGTTAAAAAGCTATAATTAGAAATATATTCACACACAATGAATGTGTTTACACATTGAACTATCAGAAATTTAGTTTGTAAAAGACAGTAATCCATATTTTGTAATTATGCTCAAAGCTTTTCTGTTATTCAAGAATTTTTGTTCTGAGCATAATTATTATTTAAAGTTATAAGTATTAAAGAAATTTCATTGAAGAAATGATCCACGCGTAATTATTTCAAGATAATTTGTATTAATTGACTGCTAAATATTTCTTTCATGAATTACAATCAGTTACTTATATTTGCTTAAGTAATCGTAATATTCTTGTGATGAGTATTCGTGCAAATGTAGCGTTTTTTTTTAAAAAAAATTATAACCAAAATATCAATTGTCATTAGCCTCTATAAGTACGCGTATATATAATAATTTTAAATTATTAGAAAGGAATAACCAAAAAATATGATAAAATTATTCTGCATATTAATTGATTCTTATGAATATAATCTTGTAAATTACAGCTATTAATATCGATCTGCTTGGTGCCAAGATTTCGTAGAATGAAGTAATAAGTAGTATTATAATGTTTTTATTGTTATTGAATGGAATCGTAAAACTTTATTATTAAAATAATCAAGATAGAAAATTATCTTTTTTAATTTTTATGAGACTTTTCTCTCTCTTTACATACTCTTCATTGAGAGTAATGTAATTCTCTCAACGTTTCTTGACCTTTCGAAAGCCATCATTGTAGAACTGAGCAGACAGAACTCTATCTTCTCCCTACCGCGGGTTACATCTATCTGCTGCTTCATGAAACCAAACAAATTAACATTAATAGCTACAATTTACAACGTTATATACATAGGTCAATTGATATGCTAAAAGTATTTGATCCAGGTATTACAGTTATTTCTTAATCATAATTTAAGCTTTATGATTAACCCAAGTATATTAGTCTCCTTTGTATGTGTTGTTACTCACTTGAAACCGTCGAGGATATCTGAAAGATTGTTTGAAAATACAATTTTTATTCAACAATGTCTGATTTCCCATCTCATTATTTGATGCATTCATTAAATATACTCAAACAAAAATTACCTTATTTTTTTCAATCAGATGGGAGAGAAATGTATGTTAATAAAACGCATTAAATCCAAAGGCCTTAAAACTTAATAATGATATCCATTTATGTTTTTGATGGTATTCAAAATTATTTTACGAACCCCTCAAAGGGATTCGGAACAAATATTGAAGTAAACTTTAATGAACAAGCAATATTAATGTTTTATATTTCTCTATTTATATGCTTCAGCAATGATCGATTTGTAAAAATAATTATAACTTTAAATTGTGGATGATAAAAGAAACCATTCTGATTCAAGTGCCTCGTAATAAAAATAAATCGTAGAACACTCACTAAAAACGATTCAAAAAGAAATGTGAAACATTTAATCAAATTTGACTCCGGACATTACATTCGTTTAAATAAATTTCATTAAAATTTCGATATAATAAAAAAAAAGTGAGAGTTTGGAGCCATTTACCTGTTTTATTTTGATAAAATATTTAGAAAAGAAAATCACCCTCAAGCTACAAAAAACGCTGTAATAACTATAACCATTATAACCATTCTCACTTAAAACGAAACAGCTGAGTATTAAATATTTATTCAATTTTATTTGAATATTTTTAACTTACTTTTTTTGTGTGTGTGGCTAGGAAAATTGTATGATTTGATAACAAAAGCAGATTTATTAATAATGAGATTTCGTGAAATGAATATCTCGTATATATATACTCTTATGTATAAAATTCTATTCGGATTAACACACACACACACACACAAACACACACACACATGTAAAATAAATAACAAAAAAGAAAACATTAAAATTCTCAAAAAATAATTGTAAGTTACCATGCGTTGTATACTTTAATAAATCTTTATACATTATAAGTACAAATATTGAAGAAATCTCAGTGTAGCTTTATAAAGAGATTGCAATGAAATTCTACTGTTACGTTTACTTCACTTCAGGTTCTTTGTACTTTAAAGTAAATATTTAGTTAATAATTTTCAATAATTAACAAGCAATGGTTTACTTTAGGAAGCGTAATGAGATGTACTGGAAATATAAGACATAATATGGTGTATATAGTCTTAATAATTATTAAGCTATAAATATTATAGAACATATCATTCAGTCTATTTATTTGAGTTTCCTAATCATTTTGGAAAAGTGGCATTCCGTTAAACAATAATTTATCTCTTTGTGAAAAAAAATTAAATGTAATGTGTTACGTATAATTTAAGAACAGGTACGCTTAAGACTTATTTGAGAAATCTTAAACATGCCTATATGTATGATGTTATGCTCATAAAGGGAATTATCAGCTTGGAGTTAGGTTGGTATAGAGGTTTAGGTGTGATATCTCATGAAATAATAAAATTCGATTAAATGTAATCAATAAAAATTCTATAGAATGATAAAATTTGAGATTGCATGATTTCTTGAATCTTAATTTTAAATATTGTATAATGATACATGTTTTATACAACCTCAAACAAAAATATTTTCACTCCTTAGAGTTATCATGGATGCTATTAATTTTGAGAAACGGAACTTTTTTCCCACTAATCCACATTAAAGTAATTGAATTTTAAGATAAAATAGTTAATTCAACGATTTAAATTTTGAGGACATGTCTCCAACAATGGTAAAGATTATATAGGCATTATAAACTAGTAAAATTAGTTGTGAATTCGTCAAAGATTTGAGTATTTGACTGAAATATAGTTTGTTATTAGAACTAAATAATAAAATGCGGAAAAATGTAATTTTCTTACATTGTCTTTTATGTTGCGGATGAGAAAGTACTAATTGAATGATTTTAATAGAAATATCGTATTCAGCACTATAAAATGCTTAGTTTAAATATTCAACATCTTTTAAATATAGTAAAAACGTATGTATTGAGAATTAAATGTGAATTATGAATTAATTTCCTATATGATGTAAGAGATTTCATTAAAAATATTATTTGAAGAATCAACAGTTTTTAAATAATTATTGCATTATTTTTTTATATTTTTGTGTTTCCTAATCCATCTGTTATTTTAAATATTAATCTAACTCCAAATTTAAAATTTATTTACTTCAAGATTATATATATTAATTACATTTTTCATACAAACAGCTCAACAATGTAATCTAATAACTCTTTAAGACACAATTTAATAATTTTAAGAAACCAAAATGCCCTCTTCAAGTTCACTGTCCCTCAATACAGACACTAACAACTTTTCTAAATATCAAAGATTACACTTACCCGAGTACTCGGATTTAATCCGAGTTAATCCAAAATGGAGAACACTTTGATCACACACACACACACACACACACAGAATCAAGTCCTAATTTCTTCTAGATGACCTAAATACGCTACGTACATACATTAACCAAATCTTTCTAACTCTTGCTATCTTTTTAACACCATAATTTTATTATATCCTTTAAATTCAATTCCACTTAGCATTTATACTGCATTTTTACTTCTATTACCGCTGCACTTCTAAAGGTTATTTAATTTGCATAGTACCATTTCATTTGGTTGGAACAGAGCTAGTAATAAACATAAAATCAGAAAGAAGATAAAAATTTTAGTTAAGAGAAGGTTTGCGAATAACACATGTTACAAATAGCAAATAACTATTGCTTAATCTAACAGCATTTGTGATCATCAAAAATGTTGAGTTTTGCCAAAATAATTCAAGAAATGTTATTCTTGAAAATTTTGGAAATATTTAAACGAAAATAAATGGATCTCAGATATCATATAAAATTTATAATTCCTCTTTGAATTAGCATTGATTTAAATGCTCAGATAGAGAAAGATTATTTTAAAATGTTAATCAAATAAATGATTTCCTTAAGGTTAAATACTTTCTGTTAATTCATTTAAACTTATATTAATAGCTCAGATTTTGCTACCTATAAACAGCAGATTATGGATGTATAATAACACTATTCTCCACTCAATTTCAAAAGTCTTCCATTTTATTTTTATTGAATCAGACTTCGTGCTCTCAACCGTAACAAAATTCACCATTTTCTTTTAAAATGCTATAATTTCGCTAAAAAGTTGGGAAATGGTGAGTAAAATTATTAACATATAAAGTGCACACTTTTTGCAGATCTTAAGTAAAAGGATAAAAAATTACAAAATCAAGAAAAATTATATATTATTAATATATAAGCTTGTGACGTTGGGCTATTTGTGATATTCTCTTCACTTATCTTGGGGACTTTTATTAAGATTGATTGCTGTAAATAACAATTTCTTCCCAACCCAAATGAAACGTGATTAGTTAAATTAGAGACAGGTAGAAATAAAGTGAAGTGCTGTAGATATGAAAGTATATAAGTAAAGTGAGAGTTGCACGATAGATGTTGAGTGTCACTGGTGTTGAGTATATGCTTTTCAGGTGGTAGACGAGATCAAGAGTGGCTACTGGTGAGAGCGATCGTGACAAAGCCAAGGAACAAGTCAACTTCAACTGAGGGAGTTGTGATAAGATAACCTTACTTCGGTATTAGTGAGACCAGCAAATATATCTAGAGTGTTACCTTGGAGAGCCGGTGTTAATTTTTCATTATAGTGCAAGTCTGTGGAATAAACAATGTGTGTGAGATTTGCCAAACATCTTCTTGTATAAGTTAGTGACTCTTTAGTGTTAGTATAATTGATTTAGTTAAGACTCAAGAGCGAATAGGAATAATTTGCCGCCACAAGCTATGAGAAAATATTAAATCTTTAAAATTCTATTTATTCAAATTTTTAATGTAATATTTGTTACAGTAGCCTGAAAATAAAATTTCTTTAATGTTTAGTTTTATGGTCTGTGTCAAAAGGAGTTTTTCTTTTTTGAAGCAGTAAATAATTTTTAAATATCAAAAAATTGGTTTTTAAGTATCGCAAAAAAGTTAAATCGCCCACTTTTATAATGCTGTTTTGGAAAACTTCTGTACTTTTGGAAAGTTCTGTCATGTAACTTTCCAAAAGTAATATTTTTTCGAACATTTGTTTGTATATTAACGTAACAATTTCTCCTAACGTAAAAGATTTCATAAAGAGAATAATGTTTGCATTTTAGACCCTACCAAAGTAAATTATACTTTTTAGAGGTTTTACGACGGACATTTTTTAAGCAAACCGCTTCAATAAATTTTGGTTTTACAGAAAAAGAACAGAATTTATTATTTTTTCAAGTAAATTTTTTAAGTATACAGAAAAGATTAAACATAATTTTGCTTCGTGAAAATGTGTAAGTTCCATATACGTTATTGAAATACTGTTTGATATGCTAGATAGAATAATATGTATATATATATATATATATTCAAAAATTATTTTAAATAAAATGCATTAAGATATATGTATCTATTCGTCTATTTAAAAAAAAAATTGTCGCAATAATCTAGTGATCATGATAGCAGTCTCATGGCTGACAGTTTTCGTCGAGTCGCAGGTTCAAGCTTGATGCCATAAGATCCTCCATGTAGCCGGAGCTAATGCATGTTAAATCTGTGTAGGCTCTAGGTCCTCCCACTGGCGTGGTATGAAAGTTAGGAGAGAGGGTGTTGTTAAGGTGTCGTCCTTGCCATTTGTCCGAACTTCAAAATTATGGTATCCGTTGTCAAGAATCCTCGTATTGCTTCTAGTGCGACATTAATAAAATCAAACTAATCCATTTAAAAAAAAAAGAAGTGGCTCAAAACTATCACAAATATACTGAAAAAAGCTAATGAAGAATGGGAATATATATTTCACACTAAACGCACACAATAATATAATTATTGAATATAACCAATAAAGTTGTAAGAATTAAGTAAATCACACAGATAGGATAATTATTTACAATATTTCTCTAAAATCCTTGAACTTGTCATTATTAATCCACACATGTGAAGCGTCAAATTTCATTTTCCTTACTAAGTATAATATATCATTAAAATCACATTATAAACACCAGGCTAAATCTTCCACAGTATTCTGTATCTATATATGAAAATTGTATAATAATGTTAATGCAAAATAAAAATATAAATGGAATCTTTAGATTTATTTGAAAAATTTAACTAAAATTGATGTCTTCTAATTAAAAATATTTCATGATAATTTCAGAAAAAGACAATATATGACGTTAATTTCTCATTTTTGTTTTTTGAATTTAAAAAAAAATAATTAGATATTTACGTTCGCTTATTTGAAATTTGATAGAAAGATGATTCTTATGACCTCAGTTTTGTTCTTAAGCAAAAGGCAAAACTAAATCTTCACTGTATATTACCTGAAAATAATTTAGTTATATACCCAATGCACACATTTTGAATTTTTATATGACACTGAAAAAATAAACTATGTTTAATTCTTTACAGTTCAATTCGCTTCCATTACATTGAACATAGTTATGTTTAAACAACTAATGTACACATATACACAAGTGCTATATACCGTTAGTAATATTACCCTTTTTTTGATTTCATAGCTTAATTTAATACAGTTACGTATCAAAAAACTAATTGCTACATTTGGTTATTATAAAATATTGCTACATAGGACTTATCGGAGGAAGCGATTTCAGCTGGAAAGTCTCAGTAATATTTAATTGCAGTGATATTTAAATTGGTTGGCTAGGCCTACAGTTTGAAGAAAGTAATATAATATTATTAATATTGATAAATAAATAGTTAAGTTAATTTAGTCTTGCGTGTCATTGGAGCATTTATTGACTTTTAGAGCTATATTTAATTGAATTATGACTCAAGAGTCAGTAGATAGTATATATATATATATATATATATATATATATATATATATATACTAGCTGACCCGGCAAACGTTGTTTTGCCATGTAAATAATTTCTAGATAATTTCTAGTGTAGAAAAAAAATAACTAACTTATTGGAAGTGTCTAAGGATGTGGAATATGAGTGAAAAAGGCATAGAGCGCTGTGAACGCGATGAGGGAATATAAAAATAACAAAACACCAAACATTAATTTTTTCAGTTTATCAAAAGTAATAATTATTTATATCATTAATTCATTACATAATATTAATCTCTTAATGCTACAGCGTGAAAAATATTTTTTGTTAGCCCGTCTTTAGCTAATACAAACAAACTTGATGGTTTACCCACTCGAGAGCATGCAACGTATAATTGTCCGTGTGAAAAACATGGTGTGCTCAAATCTAAGCCACAAACAGACATTGTTTGGCCTTGGGATTTATTAATAGTCATTGCAAATGCCAATCTAATCGGAAATTGAATACGCTTAAATTGAATTGGCACATCTGTGGGTATAATAGGTATTCGTGGTATTAATATATTTTCACCTCGAAACTTGCCATTTAAAATGGTGCCTTCGATAACGTTTTTCATTAATTTTTAATGACTAATCGCGTACCATTGCACAGCCGTGGCGGGTTCAAATTACGAAGCAAAATAATCTGAGATCCAACATTCAATTGTAAGTTATGTGGTGGCATGCCTGGCACATCCAGTGAGTTCAAAAACTCTGTTGGAAAATTTACAGCTTCAGTGTCATCGCAAATTGTATCAATAGATTTATATGATACCAAGTCCCCTGGCAATAACTGTATTATCTTCATATTCAAAATGTCAACGTCCACATTTTTTGCAGCTAAAATTGCTCTTTCTGCAAGCCACTCGAGATTTATGTAATTCGTGTGTACATCGGGAAATATTTGTTCAATGAGAGCATCTTGCGAATCAATGATTGTGCAGAAATCAGTCGCTAATTTTATGTATCCAGTTTCATCTATAGTGACTTTTCCATCGCCGATATCTAAGAGTTGTTTTGAGAATGTTTCAGCAGATGGATCTTGAAGCATTTGAACGCGCATATTTACTTTCAGCTGTACTATTTCATTTCAGAGTTCATTAAATCAATTGCACCTCGATTTGGCGAATTCATACCGAAATGACTGAGTGGTAAGTTGGCAATGATAATGCAAAGGTCCTCAATAGCAATCAATGCTTCATTGGGTGAAAATGCAGTTTAGCGTAACCACTTAGCGAGTTGAAAAATCGCCAGATTTGGCGATTTTTATGGCGGGTAATTAATGGTTAATGGTAACCACAATTGGTAAAATATCGCCAAACAATTGTAAACAATTTTTGTCGCCAACGGGTGGTTACGCTAAACTGCATTTCAACCCTTCATACATATCGTCGCTGAATGTTATCGCTAGATCGTTACACCGTGTACAATGTTGATGCAATATATCACCAGTCATTGAATCTTTGTGATTATCCCACAATATCTGCTCGGGCTGGAAAACATGTAGTCAACGCTATAGCGAATAGTAGACGAATTTGTATTGCTGTACAGTTCAATACTGCTTCAGCAAGCATACATTCCCACTGATTGTCATCTTCCAGCAAGCCGAGTGCAAGGCATGCATCTTTATACGTTGTATACTGTTGCCCATTCACTTTACGTATATCTTGAAATGACAATGGGCCAGTAACATTAACCAACAATAGTCGAAGATAAAAGCACTCAGTCTGTCTTGGATTCACTGTAAATACTCGCCCCAAGGCGTTTGATTTGAATAAATTGGGACATGCATCAACTGGTGAGCCTTGCTTGCGGGGTATCCATTGTTTTTGTTTGAAAATGTGAAATAGCGTGGTACTTGTGAATAGAGTAAAGTACGTGCAAAGGCACCAAAATCATCCGCACGATTACACAATTCAAAAAATTCAGTGAGTGTAGTTTTTGGTGGATTTATAGCACGATCAATCGCTGTCTCGTTCGTGAAATATACACGCTGACCGTTTTCAAGATGAACGGCTAACTGAACAACTGCTGGATCCCGTTCATGAATCGGAAAACCAAAAATACGCCAAACAAAAAATTTCCCAATTGTAATAAAAATCTAACTTTCACCGAATTCGTTTTTCACCATTCCCAACAATATTTTCGTTATAAATAAGAAAGAATAATTTTTGATTTTATAATAAACGTATAAAAATAATTTATACTTACAACTCAATAGCCGTTGTTTGCGAGAACTCGTGACACGTGTTGAGTATTTTAGAGGTTATGTAAATCACTTAATTAACTGATCGTGCGAATTACACTCAAAATTAATAATTTTATTAGTTGTTTTGTTGGCAAAAGTTTTGGGGTGGACACCCCTTATCACTTAGAGGTTTGAAAAATAGATAGTAGCCGATTCTCAGACTTACTGAATATGCATAAAAAATTTCATAAGAATCAGTCAAGCCGTTTCGGAGGAGTATGGGAACGAACATAGTGACAGGAGAATTTTATATATTAGATATATATATGCTTGTGTTCTAAATTCGAATTTCTGAAAAAAATTAATGGACATATTTTAGTGAAATGTGCTATGAATATGCATTGATAACATATATGTAACATTCAAAAGTCACTTCACGTGCTCATGATTATCAGTAAAGCATATAGTTTAGAAATATCAAAATTCGACGTTGAGATATCGAACTGAAAATGAGTTTAAAATGCGGTATGGTCACTTCTCACAGCCTCTCAGCTCGCATGGCATGTTGAATTACTAGACAAGAGGCAGTTGAAAAGTCCCTGATGAAGGTGATTCCACTCGTGCTGCATGGCAGTTTTTAGCTCTAGGGTAGGTTTTGAAAGGGGGGTAGCAAGAGGCATTGGCTATCCAAAGAGCGTTCCAATAATACTTTATAAGGTTAACGTCACAAGATCTGCCTAGCCAATCCATGAGGCTAATATTCTCACATTCCTAGCAATCGTTGACCAGCTGAGGCCTATGTGGATGAGCTTTGTTATTCTCTAATAGGATTCTAGGACCTATTGCACCCCTGAAATGACAAAATTAGGGCTCTGAGATATTTGTACACTTCGTAACATTCAAAGAATCTTTTCCAAATACATGCAGGAGTAAGAGTTCGTCCAATATAACGGCTGCCTAAGCCATTGCACCTCAATCACCTTAATGATCCTTTCCCCACAAGGAAGGAATGGTATCGTGTCTTCTGCTCTAGAGATACAGACACATCAATTATGAATATCTTGGATTATTGATTCATGTGTAAAAAGCACAGAGCTCTATTGAAGTCTGGTCCAAGGCCTATTTTGTCTGCACCATGCTAAATACCCTCTCTCGTGCTGTAGTGAGCAAAATGCAAACAAAAAGTCTTTTTGAATACACGCCTCTTGTGAAACATTCAAGCAATTGTACATCGCAACACTCGTGTTTTAGTAGCAGGATGAAGAGAGAGAGCTTTGAAGTTGTAACAGTACAGTGTCGAATTGCTGAAATTCCCAGATTACGATCCTTGTGTATCGTTGTGGATTTAGTCGACCTTGACCAAGGATTCATTGTCCTGAAACTGTTTCTACAAATTGCAGATGATAACGGGTGTTATATTGAGTTCTGTAGCTATTTGCGCTTGTGTTTGGCCGGCCTTTAATTCACCGGCAATACTCCATCTCATTCTTCATTAAAATATTTGGAGCCTCTCATTCTAGATGATACTTTATAAAAATTTTCCTAATGCTTGCGAGAAACATGTCTAATGTCCTGGAGGATAACAAGCAGACAAATTACCGATAATCCTTTGTGCCCTTATATCCCCTTTTCCCCTTCACAGTCATAGACCCCAATAGATACAATCATGTACGCTTACATATTTCTCTCTGAATATTTGATAAATTCTTTGGCGGCATAATTAGTATCTTTGGTTCAATACGTTGATGAAAACAGGCATAATTTTCGAATTCACTTGTTTTGTGTACGCAAGTGTATATGTCTTACTAAAAACAGTATTTATTTTAAGTTGAATCAATTAGTTTAATTTTTTATTCAATTAGCTTAATATTTCTAAGTAAAAATGGCTCATTAGTAAAATGTTACAAAATTTTGTGTAAGCCTTACAAGCGTGTGCATGCAGTATAACAATGAGGATTAACATTAAATATTGAGCCGATAAAAAGTTCTAAGAAGAGAGTTCATTTTTAAAGATTTTTACGAAAAGACCCTCGAAGCACTTTTGTTGAATAGATGGTTTTATGACTTTATTTTTAGATGCGTGTCCTTTCTTAACGTTCACTTCATTTAAACACCAAGATGCACGATATCTAGCGTGATTTTCGAAATAAAGTGTTCTAAGACTTATTTATATGCATTTGACATAATGGTGAACATGTTTTTCCTTTCTTAAAACTGACTTTCAGTATGAATTACGCATTCATTATCATCAGTGAGGAAGATATTTGTGAATTAGTTTTTATAATGGAAAATGACAAATTTATTGATTGAGAAAGTTTACTGGATTATCTTTGTCTTTGCTTTTATATATCTCTTTCTACCTTTCTCTCTAACACACGCTTAATATTCGTATATTTAGAATAGGTATTGAATGTATATTTTAAATGTATGAATGTTATGAATTCGAAATAATTTTGTAGCCACAAACATGTTCATTTTTCCTAATATTTGACAATAAACAAACATATTACTAATTTATAGTGTTAAATAATATAATAAATATAATAATACGTAGTAATATTACAATACAGGATAGAGTCATACATTAAGATTTTAATTATAATATACATTATTGATAAATGTGTATACTGATTATCTTATAATTAGATAGCTGTTATAAAAAAATATCTGAACTATATTTAGTGGGTCAAATCACTCATTGAAAAGTATTTCTTAAGGATCAACTAATAATGAGATGAATAAACTGGTATATTCAATGAGTAATAGATTTTTGATAGCAGAAATACTAACTTGAAGTTCAATTCCTGATTTTACCAAAAATGTTTGGAATTCACCTGTCTTATGTCAGACTTTCGCAGACTTTGCTTAAGTCAATGGTTCGAAATTACTATGTCCACCTCCTATAATTAATTGAGTGGGTAAATTTCACTCAAAAATTTAAAATCAACTCTTTATTCTTTCAATATAATCCAACAAGAAATACGCAAGTTAATATATTAATATCACATAACGGTTGGATCTACAATCAAATGAAATTCTCCTGCACTTTTGACTGTTATAGAATTCAACAAAGTTTTTCAAAATATGGAACGGTTTATGCATTGATTCTAGATAAATTACTTAAATACTGTGCTATAATTTCTAGACATGAATATATTATTTTGAATCTCTTTTATTTACCGAGGAGTAAATAAACTTATGTAAATTTCTTTTCTTTTCTTTTATTTCATCATACTTTTTACAAGTTTTAATTATCATTATATATAAGAAACCGTAAATACTACAAACTGCAGGCGCCTTTTTTCCTAACCCCCTATAGTATTCTTAATAGCATAATCACACTGTTTTTAAATGTCGATCAATCTCTATGTTATGTCTATTTAAATCAAAGTATTTTTCAATGATTATTTACAACCAAGATTTCTTTTATTGAGATCAATGTATTCCCTTTTATGCATGCACTTATTCTCCACTTACAGGCTTCCCTATTGGATGATCATGAATATAGGATTAATTTATCAGTAATATACTCTGAAATACTAAGATTTAATAGAATGCAATATGCAAATAATCCCACATTCCAAAAAACTCGATTTATAAGTACTTAAATAAAAAGCGCATTGTAAGACAAATAACAGTACATCAAATAACAGGTCAATTGAAAAGTCCCCTGCCTACCATAGTAAAACTCATTTTTTTTGGCAAAAATAGTTTTTTTTATTCAACATAATTCGCTTCAAGGGTGATACACTGATTATAGCGACGCTCCAACTTTTCGATACCATTTTTGTAGTATGAATTTGTCCTTTGCTTCAAAACAGGCCTCAGTTTCGATGATCACCTCTACATTCGACGAAACTTTCTTCCCAGCGAGCATTCTTTTGAGATCTGAGAACAGGAAATAGTCACTGGGGGCCAGATCTGGAGAATACGGTGGATGAGGAAGCAATTCGAAGCCCAATTCATTGATTTTTGCAATCGTTTTCACTGACTTGTGACACGGTGCATTGTCTTGGTGAAGCAGCACTTTCTTTTTCTTCAAATGCGGCCGCTTTTCGGCGATTTCGTTCTTCAAACCTTCCAAAAACGCTATGTAATTGTTGCTGTTGATGATCCTTCCTTTTTCAAGGTAATCAATGAAAAATATTCCACGCGTATCCCAAAATACAAACGCCATTACCTTGCCAGCCGACTGTTGCGTTTTCCCACGCTTTGGAGCGGGTTCATCGTGTGCAGTCCACTCGGATCACTGTTGATTGGACTTCGGAGTGAAATAATGCAGCCATGTTTCATCCATTGTCACATATCGACGCAAAAACTCGGGTTTATTACGCTTGATCATCTTCAAACACTACTCCGAATCATCAACTCGTCGTTGTTTTTGGTCAAAAGTGATCTCGCGCGGCACCCACTTTGCACAGAGCTTCCTCATACCCAAATATTCGTGAATGATATGATGTACACTTTCAGTTGATATCTTTAGAGTGTCTGCTATTTCATTCAGTTTCAATTGACGGTCATTGAAAATCATTTTGTGGATTTTTTTAATGTTCTCGCTGGTAACAACTTCTTTTGGGCGTCCACTGCGTTCACCGTCTTCGATGCTCATTTCACCAAGTCTAAACTTAGCATACCAATCCCTGATGGTTGATTTTCCTGGGGCAGTGTCCGGAAACTCGGCATCAAACCACGGTTTTGCTTCAACTGTATTTTTTCCCTTCAAAAAGCAATATTTTATCAACACGCGAAATTCCTTTTTATCCATTTTTTTTCACAATAACAAAAGTTGCTTCACTCAAAATGCTATAATTCACAAACTAATGATCCGACAGCTGTCAAATTTATACACGCATCTTTTGAGGGTTAGGGCTAACTAAAAAACATATGGACTTAATTCTAGTAGCGCCATCTATGTGTCAGGCCGGAGACTTTTCAATTGACCTGTTAATAGCAACAATATGGGACATGTCATGGATGTGTTCGTAAAGCAGATGGCCAACTTAAATAACTTTACTAGAAACAGTCAATTGGCTGCAGTTCTACTGGACTCTTGAGCATGTGGAGTGAACCGTAAATGACTGGAAAGGAAATTGATGGTCAGGTAAATCACAATTTCAGTTGGTGAACGTTGGTGCTTGGGTTTGTGTGAAGCACTGAGCCCTCTAGATCATGTACCCAAGTCATCCACATTGCAAGGTGCAATCCAGTGGTAGTTCCATAATGAGGGGGGGGATGTTTTTGATGGACATTGACTACATCTAATGATCAAACTGAACCAATCCTTGGATAGAAATGGTTATGTTCAGCTGTTTACATACCATTTGCAGCCATCGAGATACATTATGTTCCCGAATGAAGCTGGAATGTTCTTATATGGCAATGCATCTTGTCACTGTACCATAATCATTAGCGATTGGTTTGAGAAATATTTCGGATAACCAGCGAATACTTTTGCGACTTAGATAGCAAGACTTTTAACCCATCAAACATGTATGAGACACAATCGAAAGGTCGGGTTGTACACAAGACTTTGCACAAGCAACACTTAGGCAATTATAGTCAGCTGTAGAGACAGTATGGCTAAATATTTCTTCAGAGGACTTCCGACGAGACTTGATGAATCCATACTATGTCGGAATATTACATTTGCATAGAAAAAGAGGTTCCATATGATATTACGAGGATAGATTAAGATAAA